>ML112068.1:126617-136965 GCA_003697995.1 Taxidea taxus jeffersonii
GCAAGCAAGGGCCGTGAGACTCCCATAGGAGAAGTTGCTTAACTGGGGCTCACAGCCAGGAAATGACAGATCTGGGATCAAACCCTGTGTGGGGTCAGGCCATCCTTTCACCTTGAGCTTCAGGTGAGTCGGTGTGAGAGGCTGAGCCAAAAATCCGAACATCCTCATTCCATCTGTCATTGCTTGTTTTTCCTTATCAACTTATTGGGTGACCCTGTATCCTCACACCCCACCCAGCGCGCACACCTGTGTGTATTTCGAAGCAGATCTCCAGGGTCCCATCGTGCAGCCGCATGTCCCTTGGTATCCTGGCAAGCGTGAGAATCACCAGATCTTCACCCATTAAAAAAATCATAAAATCGCAGACTTGTCGACCTCTGGAGGCAATGCCGTGACCTCCTTGGTGCTGACTCGCTCTGATGCTGTGGGATGGCTCAGAGTCGCAACCAACAGTGAGACCGCTAAAGCCAAAAGGCCCTGGGTTCGAATCCCAGCTTCCCCGCTAGCCCTCCCTCCGCCACCGCACAGCCTCTAGAGAGGGTCTCAGTTTACTCATCTGTCCGATGGGGGCAGTAATAACAGTCCCTACTTCAGAAAGCTGTTGGGAGGTTTGCATGAGTAAATATGTGTCAGGCACTTAGATCCATCAACAGATGAACGGATCAGGTCCATGCTACAGCGAGGCCGACCCTTGAAAACATTTCATCCGGTGAAAGAAGCCAGACACAGAAGCTACAGAGTGTATGACGCCATTTGTATCAAATCTCCAGAAGCCACGCTCCGTGTGTATCAAAAACCATTGACTGGTACACTTGTATCTCAAAAGCTACATGTCATGTGATTGCATTTATATAATGCGACAAAACTCTAGAAATGGAGAACAGATCAGTGGTCACCAGGGGCTCAGAGGGGGGTGAGAGCAGAGAAAATGGAGTGGCACACAGGTGTTCGCGGGGGCGTGGTCACCCTTGGGATGAAACATTCTGCATCTTCACCGTTGCTGTTGTTGTCCTGATTGTGATATTGGAACTTCGATCCTCCTTACTTGCGGATTTCCTGTTTGTGAATGCAAATGTGGAAAAACCCCCAAAGTCAATACTGGAGGCCCTTTCTGGGTCATTCCCAGACATGTGCAAAGCAACAAAAAACTTGAGTTGCCTGACACGCGCATTCCCAGCTGAGGTTGAACAAGGCAACGCTCTGCCTTCTCCTTGCAGCTCCCACGCTGTAAACAACTGTCCTTTTCACGGTCTACTTAATGCCACATTTTTCACATTTTTGGGCTTTTTGTTGGTAATTTTGCTGTTTAAAATAGCCCTGGGATGGAGCACCGCATCAGGCTCCTTGCTCAGCATGGGGCCTGCTTCTCCCTCTCCCACTCCCCTTGTTTGTGTTCCCTCTCTTGCTGTGTCTCTCTCTGTCAAATAAATAAAATAAAATAAAATAAAAAGAGTCCCCAAACCCAGTGCTGAAGTGCTGTCCAGAGTCTCTAGGCGCCAAGAAAGCTGGGATGTGCCTTAGGGAGAAAATAGAGTCTGCTTCTGCCTCTTCCTCTGCCTAGCCCCTCATGTTCTCTCTCTCAAATAAAAAATGAAATTGTTTAAAAAAAATTTTTTTAATAGAGAAGACAAAGCTCAGCCCCCTGGTGAGCGAGGAGAGGAGGTACTCTTCACCAGGAAGATACCTGTAAGGTTTTCAGCAGTGAGGGATGTGGTCAGAAAGCTTTCTGAACAAGTGAGCCTGGTTTCATATGAAATCATGAAGTAGCCTGTAACTCTCTGGGTACGAGCTCAGGAAAAATGATCCAAATGATTCTAATGGCACATTACCAAAAAACAAACAAACAAAAAAACCCACAAAAAAACAGAGGACAAAAATATCAGTACTTTGGTGATAAAAAAATAACACATTGTCCTGTACTACTGAAAACAGCTTTGTTATCACCAGACCACACACATACCCATATACCCTGATTTTTGGAGACTTATTTTTTCAACAAACACTTCCTGAGTACTTGTCGTGGCCCTAAGCTGTGCTGGGCAGTGCCATAGAAGGGACCAAGGTACTTCCAGCCCTGCCCATGGGGGCTCACGGTCCAGGGGTGGAGATAGACCCATTCCTGAACAGAGATGACCCAGACTGGGGCAGGACAAGGAGAGGGGATCTCGGGAAGCTGGGGGATGCCAGAGTGGGCATGGGACCTGGCCTGGAGGGAGAAATCAGAGAAGGCTTCCTGGAGGAGGGGAATCTGAGCTAAAAAGGATGAATAACCATAAGTCCAAAGGAAGAGGGGGTAAGGCAAGCCTCCAGAAGAGGAATGCAAATGTGCAAAGGTCAGGAAGAAAAGGGCAAGTGATGTCACCCTAGGGAAAATACAGTATTTCTGTGGCTAGAGTATTATGGGAACAATAATAGCAACGACTCAAAAAAGCATCTGTGTCCCAGGCCTTCTAAGCACTTTGCTAGCTCCTCACTCCTCACCCTCACCCTATGACGCAACCTTCCAGTCGTATCACACCGTGGGGAGGCCCTTTATAGGAGACACCGGGAAGGGCAAATGACTCTGCCAAGGTCACAGCACTGCAAGCCGTGGATCTGTTAGGTAGAAGGAGCTGGACGGGACCTGCGGAAGGAATGCCCCGAGGCAGAGTCCCACGTCCTTGAAGGGGAATGACAGAGACGGGAGCTGGAGGCCCCGACCGTGATAAAAAGGCTACACTATAAGCCTGGGGCTTAACATCTTGACCTTGTGCCTTCCAGGACCTTGCGGTGACAGATCGCAAGCCACAGGTGCAGAACGCGCGCTCCCCGCGGCCACTGTTGCCCCAGGGTAACCCCTAGACTCATTATAATACATTTACCTTGCGGTACGGCCCCGCCCCTTGGAGCGAGGCTGCGGGGACTTTTCAAGGACACTCCTCGCGCTGTCAAAATCTCCCCCTCCCAACCTGTGGGATCCCAAAGAATCGGGCGCAGCCTCCGTTGGAGATCACCCCGCTGTAAGTCCCGGCTCCTCCCAGCCCGGAGAGACCCGGTAGGATCCAGTCCCAAAGCGACCCAGGGGCCGGTTGCACCTGGCCGCACCTGCCGGCCCTCCCAGCTTGCGGGTGTACTTTCGCTTTAATAAACCGCTTTGTGCGTGCTACTTTCCTTCTGGCTGCACGCAGGTCCCCGAGGTAAATTTCGGGAACGCAAGGACCGAGACCGCCACTCGCACAGCGCAGACTCTCACCGGTCGCAGAGGGAATCACACCCAGGCGGTGTGACTCTAAGTCTGGGCTTTCCTATGTACTTCAGAAAGCACAAAGGATGTGGGAGCAGGCAGGGCTGGAAAGGTCAGTGCGGGGGTATAGGGAGTCATAGGCATGAGCTTTGTCCCAAGGTACTGGGGAGCTATAGAAAGTTTGTTTCTCTAAATAAACTTTTATGCAGGTACGGATTCGTTATCTGCTGCTGCATCACAAATTACCCCCAAATCTAGCAATTTAAAACAACAATTTTTCCCCCCGAATGTGGAGCCCAATGCGGGGCTCGAACTCACAACCCTGAGATCAAGACCTGAGCTGATGCCAAGAGTCCGACGCTTAACGGACTCAATGTACCCCGGTGCCCGAGAACAAATAAACATTGATCTCACATAATTTCTGGGGGTAAGAAATCCAGGAGCGACCCAGCCGGGAATTTGCGTCTTAGCGTCAGTTTTGAGGCGGTAATCGGGCTGTTTGCTGGGACCACCCTTCGAAGACTCCGCTGGGGCTGGAGCGTCTGCTTCCAAGTTCACCCAGGTGATTAAGGGTAGGAGGCCTCCGTTCCTTTGCACCTGTTGGCTGAGCCTCTGGCCCACTTAAGGTTCTCATGACATGTGTCCATTTAATCAAACAAGGAGGCCATTAGACTGGAGGGGCTCTAACACCTTCGCAGCCTAGGTGAGCCAACCCAGCCCTAAGCCTCGAGTTATAGACCGGGAACCCTAAGGACAAGCAATCAGAGCCAGCTTCTCCAAATAAGGCGAAAGCCCAGCTGCAGCCAACCAAATAATTTCCTGGCATTGCTTCCCGGTCTTCTCTACAAAAGTCCTTCCCTGGCTCCTGCCCCTGGAGTAGGTGCCTAACCCCTTCTGGCTGGGCACTACCCAGTGGCATTGGTTTTTACTTTAAACTGTTTAATATGCTTTCATTTGTCTTTTAAAACATGGCAGCTGGATTCATCCAGAGCCCCAGGTGGAAAGCGAAATCTTCTTATAACCCAATCTCAGAAGTGATGTTCCTTTAGTTCTGGTATATTCTACTCTTTGCAGGGGACTTCCTGAATCCAGCCCACACTCAGCACTGCCTCTCTGCTTTTCATAAGGAGCCCCTCTTGATCACCCCTGAGTTTGTGCTAATGGGGTGACTTAGTGTGGGGTCCCTACACAGTCTTGGGATAGAGCTGGTCACCAGAAAGAGTGACCCCTCCTCATCTCCAGGGAGTGTGAGTGTGTGTTGGGGGAAAACTGCTGGAGACTAAAGCTCTTTAAGAACCATTATTTTCTTTCCCCAGTTTACTTTCCCATTTTCTTTTTCTTGTTTGAAAGATTTTGTTTTTTTTTAAGATTTTATTTATTTATTTGACAGAGATCACAAGTAGGCAGAGAGGCAGGCAGAGAGAGGAGGAAGCAGGCTCCCCGCTGAGCAGAGAACCCCATGCGGGGCCTGATCCCAGGACCCTGAGATCATGACCTGAGCCAAAGGCAGAGGCTTAACCCACTGAGCCACCCAGGCGCCCCTGAAAGATTTTATTTTTAAGGAACCTCTACGCCCCATGTGAGGCTCAAACTCATGAACCCGAGATCAAGAGCTGCACCCTCCAAGGACTGAGCCACCCAGGCACCCCATTTCCCATTTTAACTTAAACGAATTTTACACCAGCTAGTTTTCCCTTTTCATTTTTTTTAATTATTATTTTTTAAGTAGGCTCCATGCCCAGTATGAGGCTTGAACTCATGACTCTGAGATGAAGAGTCGCGTGCTCTGGCTGACTGAGCCGGCCAGGCGCTCCAGTTTTCCCTTTTTATTTTTAAATTAAAAAAAAAAAGATTTTATTTATTTACTTGACAGAGAGAGACACAGCGAGAGAGGGAACACAAGCAAGGGCAGTGGGAGGAGGAGAAGCAGGCTTTCCACAGAGCAGGGAGTCTGATGAGGGACTCGATCCCAGGACCCTGGGATCCAGACCTGAGCCGAAGGCAGACGCTTAACCACTGAGCCACCCAGGCGCCCCATCCAGTTTTCCCTTTTTTTTTTTTTTTTACAAAGATTTTATTTTTATACTTAAGAGATTGAGATCACAAGTAGGCAGAGAGGCAGGCAGAGAGAGAGGGAGAAGCAGGCTCCCCGCTGAGCAGAGAGCCCCATGTGGGGCTCGATCCCAGGACCCTGGGATCACGACCTGAGCCGAAGGCAGAGGCTTTAACCCACTGAGCCACCCAGGCGCCCCATCCAGTTTTCCCTTTTTAATCACAATTAACATACTTGAAAATTTTATACTGAGGATTTTGAAAAAGAAAGCCGACAGTAATCTCATGACTAAAATTATGAATTCATTTTCATTATCTAAGAGAAATGGGTAATTTCAATATTAGTAGAGCACCGTATGGAGTGTAAATTAGTAACAAAGTTGGAGCGCCTGACTCTTGATCTTGGGATTGTGAGTTCGAGCCCCACCTTGGATGCAGGGATTATTTAAAAAATAAAAACTCTTAAAAAAAAAAAGGAGTGACATTTTCCTGTGGTTTTGGTTATTTTTAGCTGAAAGTTTAATTGTTCCTTTTCTATGGATCCATAGGCGTATCTTCTGAAAGATTTCTATTTCGTTTGCAACACGGCCTGAGGCTGCCCTTGAAGGTTAACTTAAGTTTTGGAGGCTTCTCTTTCCCCAGGGGCAAGGCGGTTTTGCCACTTTATTTCCCTGTGGTGATGTGGGGCTCGATCCAGGGACCCTGGGATCATGACCTGAGCCGAAAGCCGATGCTTAACCCACTGAGCCACTCGGGCACCCCTCTTTTAAAACACAATTCTTAAATGACAAGCTTTGATAGGCTTCAGGGTTGGTAAACCCATCTACCTTCTGGGACGGTGCCTCATCCCAGTTCCACAGGAGCAGAAGTATCTGCTCCGGATCCTTCCAGAACTTACCCTATGAACCTCTTCATCTCGGAGTTCATCTGGATCCTTTACAAGGTTTTTTTAAAGTATCTTTGTACCCAGTGTGGGGCTTGAACCCACAACCCTGAGATTAAGAGTCGCATGCTCCATGTTGGGTGGAGAGATTACTTAAATAAATAAAACAAAAATAAGTAACTAGGGGTGCCTGGGTGGCTCAGTGGGTTAAGCCTCTGCCTTCGGCTCAGGTCATGATCCCGGGGTCCTGGGATCAAGCCTCGCATTGGGCTCTCTGCTCATCGGGGAGCCTGCTTCCCCCCTCTCTGCCTGCCTCTCTGCCTACTTGTGATCTCTCTCTGTCAAATAACTAAATAAAAGTTAAAAAAAAAAAACAAAAACAAGACAAAAAGGCTGTCACAATTCTCATTGCCATCAGTGATAGAGGAACATGCCCTTTCCCATAGACCACACGCAGTAGCACGTGCACAGCCCTCTGAAATTCGTACCATTTAGGGGGTATAAAGAAGGAGACTTTTCATATCTTTTCATATATGATATTAGCCTGTTCGTTTTACTGCTCTGCAAATTATTCAAATCCTTTGTCCATGTTTCTTCTGGTCTGTCTTATTGGTTGCAAATACTTATTACTTATGTTAAACCTTTATATGTTGTCGGCATTGCAAGTAATCGCTCCCCATTTGTCATCTGCCTGTAGGCCTTGTTTATATTTTGTTGTTTCCTTGGACACAAATGTTTTTTTTGTTATAGTTTCAAATATGTCTGTCTTTTCTACTGATGTCTGAGTTTCCCATCTTAAAATGTACTCCTCCTGCCCCGCTTCGCCCGATAGTTGGAACCTCTATTTTCTTGTATGGTTTTACTGTTGCATTTTTTTAAATGATTTTATTTATTTCTATGTCAGAGAGCTAGAGAGAGCACAGGCAGGCAGAGTGGCAGGCAGAAGCAGGCTCCCCGCAGAGCAAGGAGCCCGATGTGGGACTCGATCCCAGGACGCTGGGATCATGACCCGAGCCAAAGGCAGCCGCTTAACCGACTGAGCCACCCAGGCATCCCCTGGATCCAATCTTTTAATGTCATGTGCAACAGGGGCATCTGGACAGCTCAGGTGGTTAGTGTCCGACTCTTGATTTCGACTCAGGTTGCGATCTCAGGGTTGTGAGATTGAGCCCCGAGTCAGGCTCTGCGCCCAGTGGACAGTCTACCTGTCCCTCTTCTTCTTCTCCTCCTTCCCCTGCCTCACACTCTCTCCCTCTCTCAAATAAATAAATAAAATCTTTAAAAAAGCATGCCGTGTGCAACAGAGGCACAATTCCCTTCACCTGTGTGTCAAAACCATTTGTTAAACTCTTGTTTTCTCATTGCACAGAGTTACCACCTTTGCCATTGATTAAATTCCTATACAGCTGGGGTTCACTTGTGGTCACTCGATTCTCCTACCCCATCTTGTCCATTCCTTTGCTGGAACCCCACTGCTTTGATTATTAGAGCTTTGTAGCTGGCTTTCCTATCCGGTAAATCCAGTTAGCCCTCATTCCTCTCTCTAGTAATGACCATTCTCAGATGCCTCTCCGTCTACAGGAACTCCAGAATCGTCTGGTCCAGTTCCAACATGAAATCCCACTAGAAAGGGATCGAACCATAATGAATGAACTTGGCTAAGCAGCTTTATCTTTTTGAGCCTTGGTTTGGCCATCGGTAAAACAGGGCCTATGGGGCGCCTCGGTGGCTCCGTGGGCTTAGCTTCTGCCTTCGGCTTAGGTTATGATCCTGGGGTTCTGGGATCGAGTCCCACACTGGGCTCTCTGCTCAAAGCGAGCCTGTGTCTCCCTTTCCTTGCTGCTCCGGTACCAAATGCACATTGGACTGTGAAGATATGATATGGGAAAAAAAGCAGAATGCCAAATGACACCATAATTTCCATGTTGAATACATGTTGAATGATAACATGTTGATTTAATGGGCGTCTTAGTTCCTTACTGCTGCTGTAACAAATCCTGCCCATCTCAATGGTTCAACAGAAGACAAATTTGTTATCTTACAATTCTGGAGGTCTGAAATGAGTCTTATAGGGCTAGAATCCTATAAATCCTTATAGGGCTAAAATCAAGCCGAGTTCCTTCTGAACGCTCTTGGGATAAATCCATTCCCTTGCTTTTTCCAGCTTCTAGAAGCTGCCCACATTCCTTGGTTCTTGACCCCCTTTGCCTCACTCCAACCTCTGCTGATGTCTTCAGATCTCCCGCTCTCTCTGTTTCTCCTGCCTTCCCCTTTCCCTCATTAGGACCCTTGATTACAGTAGACCCCCTCCCCACCCCCAGGATGATCCAGGATAATCTTCCCATCTGGAGCTTACTGTAGCCGCATCTGTAGACTCCCTTGGTGTTAACACGTTAACACATTCACGGGTCCAGAGAACTAGGACGTGGGCATCTTTGGGGGCCATTATTCTGCCTACCCGGATTACCTTGGTAATACTATGAACGTTAATTTTGCCTATTTTTTTTTAATGTGGCTACTAGAAAAGTAATTACCTATGGGGCTCCCATTCTGTTTCTGTTGGACAGCACTGTTCTATATGTTCTGCTGGTCTATTTGTTATCTGCTCCCTCCTACGAGAATCCTAGAATCCTGCTCCCTCCTATGAGAATGCCTGCCCCAAGAAGACTGGGATTCCATTTCATTTACCGCTATGCCCCTGGTGCTAGCACAGTTCCTGGCACAGAGTGGGTCCTCCGTAAATATTTGTTGAGGGAGCAAACATTATGAAAGTTTTTCCTGATGACCACAGACACCCCTACTTCCACTGCACACCCCCAGCCCCATGGCTTCCTCCTCCTCTCCCCGGATCAGGGATCCGACGCTTAATGACTGAGCCACCTCCCAGGCTCCCCTTGGACATTTCAAAATGCAGAGATGGCTGTTCCAGTGGGCTGGCTCCTCAATGCCTTGACCTCTCCCCCTCCAAAGACCTTGCCCTCCACCGCCCTTCATCCCTCCCTCTGTCCTGTGGCCAGAGCAGACAGCTGTCTCTACTGACAACCACGTGTTTCCTCCACCACTTCACCATCTAGCAGCCCACGCCAGCACCCCATTTGGACTTTCCCACCTCACTCCACCTGGTGTCCTAGCCCCTTCAGTCTCCCTCCATTCCATTAGTCCAACCGCATGATGCCGACTCAGGCCCCTCATGACCACTCAGCCCTCACCCAGCTGAGAGCCTGTGTCCCCCGCCCTCAGCTCCCTTGTCCCTCTCTTTCATTGGTCTCCTAGGAAGACATCCAGCTGTTTGCCTCAGTTGGGCTGCAACCGCTCTGCTGAGAGGCTGGAGAAAAATCTGGAACCACGACACCAGGTCTCATGTTAACTTCAGCACCTTGGATCTCAAGGTGGCACTAACGTGGTCTGGAAATCGGCTGTCTGAACCCTAGCCCCTTTGCTCTTCCAAAACCTAAAATTAAAAAAAAAAAATTGTCATAGGGGCGCCTGGGTGGCTCAGTGGGTTAAAGCCTCTGCCTTCGGCTCAGGTTAGGATCTCAGGGTCCTGGGATGGAGCCCCGCATCGGGCTCTCTGCTCAGTGGGGAGCCTGCTTCCTCCTCTCTCTCTGCCTGCCTCCCTGCCTACTTGTGATGTCTGTCAAATAAATAAATAAATAAATCTTAAAAACAAACAAACAAACAAACATTTAAAAAACTGTCATAAAAGCTATGTAATGCAGGGGCACCTGGCTGGCTCAGTCAGTAGAGCATGTTCTACTCTTGATCTCAGGGTCATGAGTTCAAGTCCCATGTTGGGGGTAGAACTTACAAAAAAAAAAAAGCATAACAAAATTTATCATTTTAACCATTGGAAAGTGTTAAATTCAGGGTCTTTAAGCACGCTCAGCATGTTGTGCAACTAGCCCCACTATCTTTCGGTCTCTACTGATTTGTCTATTCTGGAGAGCTCATAGACATGGAACCCCATGGTATTTATCCTCTGTGTCTCACTTCTTCACTTAGCATAATGTTTTCTAGGTTCCTCCATGTCGTGGTGTGTGTCAGAAATTCATTTCCTTTTTTTTCCCCATTGAGGTATTTTATTTGTATGTAAGTATTCCATCTCTAGGAAAAAGCTGCCAGGACCTTCCTTCCCGCGTGTCTTTGTCCTACTTCCTTTGGGTCCGCGATGCCAGCTGCTGTTGTCAGCG
>ML112069.1:9698-77233 GCA_003697995.1 Taxidea taxus jeffersonii
CATTCATGCAGGGTCTCTTAAACTCAGCACTATTGATATTTGGGGTCAGATAATTATTTGTAGGGGGCTATCATGTGCATGGTAGGATATTTAAGAGCTTCATGAGGAAGGTGGTGGGGGATTTAGTGGTAGGAAAATTTGGGAGACACAGGACCTATAAACAAAGAATTGTATATAGAGAGAGCTGCACAGTGGGAATCCCCTTACAAACATTTAATTTCCAAAAACCTCATTGGTAAAGATCTGTGCTAAATTTTTTTTTTACTTTGTTTCTGCTAAAGGTGGCCAGATAATTCAAGCTAACTCTTATATTGCATGCAATTTAAAAGCAGGTTGATATATAAATATAGATTGAAATCATTAGTGAGTTAATAGTAAAGAGTTACTGAGCCAAAATCTAAGGTAAGACAATAATCTAGAAACAGGAGCATGGTGCTCAGAACTGTTTTTGCCCCTAGAGCATTTGTTGATCTGAAAGTAACAGCTAGAGGATTGAGCTGTGATTTTGACAGTGTCAAAGGGTAAGACCAAATGTCAAAGCTCTGAGGCTGCCTAAGGAAAGAGGAGCCATGTAAGCCTAAATAAAGATTCCATGTGCAAAACAAAAATAATAATATCATGGAAGGTCTTAAAAATATAACATTAGGGGGATGCCTGGGTGGCTCAGTCAGTTAAGCATCTGCCTCCAGCTCAGGTAATGATCCCAGGGGCCTGGGATCGAGCTCCACATCACGTCAGGCTCCCTGCTCCGCCGGGAACCTGCTTCTCCCACTCCCTCTGCCTCTCCCCTCTGCTCAGGATCTCTCCCTCTTTTTCTCTTAAATAAATAAATAAAATCCTTAAAAAAAAATAAGTTCAAGTTTGGTTTTATTTATTTTCTATTTTTTTAAAGATCCTCTTAATTTTTTAAAAAGTACTATATTTTCGGGAGACATCTGGGTGGCTCAGTTGGTTAAGGTTCTGCCTTCAGCTCAGGTCATGATCCAGAGTTCTGGGTTCAAGTCCTGCATGGGGCTTCTCCTCCTTCTGCCTCTCCCTCTGCCCTTACCTCCTGCTTGTGTGCATGTGCGCTCTCTCTCTCTCTCTCTGTCAAATATATAAATAAAATCTTTAAAAGAAAAGAAAAGAAAAACACTCTTAAGGAGTGTTCTGAAAAAGGGGCACTTGGTGGCTCAGTGGGTTGAGCCTCTGCCTTCGGTTCAGGTCGTGATCCCAGGGTCCTGGGATCGAGCCCTGCATTGGGCTCCCTGCTGGGTGGGTAAGACTGCTTCTCCCTCTCCCACTCTCCCAGCTTGTGTTCCCTCTCTTGCTGTCTCTGTCTCTGTCAAATAAATAAATAAATCTTAAAAAAAAAAAAAAAAAGGGAGTGTTCTGAAAAAGAAAGAAAGAAAGTGTCTCTATTCCCAGTGTGGAACTTGAATTCATGACCCCATGATCAAGAGTTGTGTTCTTTACCAATTGAGCCAGCCAGGCTCCCCAAGTTTTTTTTTTTTAGGTAAATGTGTTTTTATAGCTAGTAGAGTATAATACCAAAAAATTAGTAAGCCAACCCAGTTTGCTTTGATTGAACATTTTTTCCAAAAATGACAACGACTTGTTATATATACTCTTGCCAACATCAACATCCATTATTAGGATTCTAGGGGATGAAAGACGCGTAGCAGTTTAAAAAAAAAAACAAAACAGAAGATCAGAATAAAGGCTAGACTGCCCATGCCCAATCTCCAATGATAAACAAAAGAATAAAATACCGTCTAAGCATCCTGACGGACAAAGCCACTGTGGGTACCCAGGCTGGCCTCGTCCCCTCCTCTTTCCCTTGTTGCCCGTCCTTCTCCGAGTTCACACTCTGTAGATTCACATCCCCATATTAACGGAAGGGATCATATTCAATTTCTCTTCAGAAACCAGTGTTATTATAAGAGTCGGGTTTTGGTGACACAAAAAGTCAACAAGAAGCACGCAATCTCTGGGGCTTCAGGGGAAGGTGAGTTGCCAGATATCGGTGGCATTTCTGAACCCTTTGCTGTCTGCTCATTCCTGGAAGTCTGTGCAGGGTTGCCAGCCAGGGATATCTTATTCATTCTGTCCTCTTTCTCTGATGCATGTTTTTTTCCATGCCGCTCATGTTACATGGGTGTTCTGTTTTAGGCTGACCTTGAATGACTTGGGTTCTTTTGAAAACACGGAGTTGAGCAGTTGGACTGCTTCCATACTGATTTATCAGCTCCCATCCTGGGGTGGATCAACAAAAGGACACCTATGGCATATGGTGGGAAGGCCAAAAGGACCCCTCTCTTTTCACGAAAGACAGCTACATCCCAGCCTGGGTACAACAGCTGCCTGCACCCCCCAAATTTGCATGCGCTATATTAGTGCACACATTTCCTTTTTTAATGGACTGAGTTGGTTCCAGGCAAATATTATCTGACTGGGGTCACAGCAGTAGGAAGGAGTCAACCCCTCTTGCAGCTTACCACGTAAGGGAGTAGAATTCTCAAATTCCCAAGTTTTCTGAAGCTTCCCTTGACAGCTTTAGGGCCTTTGGCCTTGCAATCTTTCCCTCCCTTTGCCTTTCACCACTGTGTTCTAAGTACTACATTCATGATGCCACCGTGTTCTAACAACCCCTATGGCCCCTGTTTCCCTAGGCGAAGTTCTAACCCTCGGTCAGGTTTAGGGATCTCTGGGAAATCACAGCCTGAAAGCAGGTGGGATGGTGATTTATTCAGTACCATTTCCTGTGTGGTTCTCTTTCCCCACATAATCCCTTTGAAATCTTCCTGGTGGGGAAAACATTTAATTGCAAATTCTTTGGTCAAGATGAAGTAAAGATTTTTAGAATAAGAGTTCAAGATTTTTTGTTGAATTCAGGATAAAGTTAGATTGGTTCATCTTTCCCAAGAAGAATTCATTGAACCCTATACAACTCCCTTTAGGAGTAAAAGAAGTCAGGGCACCTGGCTGGCTCAGTTGATGGAACATGTGGTTCTTGATCTTGGGGTCATGAGTTCAAGCCCCACATGGGATGCATTAAAAATAAAAGCATAAATAAATAAATAAATAAATAAATAAATAAAATAAAAGTATAAAAAAAAAAGTCAAGAAGAGTTTGGTCAGGTAACATGGTATTGACTTTATATCTCTCAGTTGTCACCGAAGAGTACTGGTATTGCCAAATCGTCAACAATTAAATCGAGTCAATCATACTCTGAATAAAATCTGCATTACAATTTTTTAATAAATGCTATGCATCCACACATAGTATATAATACTTATTAGTATATATATTACAATACATGATATATAATATAAAGTTTTTATGGCAGATTCAAGAGCCCATGGTTTATAAACCAATTATAGAAGAGAAAACTAGAATTAAGACTCGCCAGGATGCCAAGGACAGAAAAATTCAGTAACATGTCAATTTCTTGAATGCATATATTTTTTAGTCTTCCTGAGACAGTCTAGCTGTAGAGGTAGATTAACCCACCAAGAATATACCGGCATGAGACATTCTGCAGGCTTTCCATCCAGGACGCAGCCAACAACTGTAATACCATCTTTGTCTCACTGATCAGGTAACTGATAGGGAGGTTAAGTAGATCCCCTGAGGTTTTACACCATGAGTTGGTAACAAAACCGGGATTAGAACCAAATGGCATCCCACACAGAGCAGGATCCAACACAGTGCCAGGTACATGGGCAGCCTTGCAATATTCTGAATATGACCCCCTTTTTTTTAACCATCTGTCTATTTTAATACCATTGACTGTATTCCCCACACTGTACCTTTCATCCTTGTGATTTATTCATTTCATAACTGGAAGCTGATAACTCCCACACTCCTTGACCCATTTTGCCCACCTCCTTACCCCCCCTTCACTCAGCATAATACCCTTTAAGTCCATCCATGTTGTCCTGAATGGCAAGATCTCATCTTGACTATAATCCTACTTTTTCATATATTCTGAATGTTAATGTAACTCTTTGTGTTCCAGAGAGTTCTTCTCCAGAGACTACAGGGTTTGAATACAGAAAAAACACATAAACCCCACAGGCAAGGGTCTTCTCAGAAGACACAGCTTTGGGGAATAGAAAGACTTTGGCAAAATCAGTCTTGGCCTCCCACATGAGTGTTTTTGTCCTTGTGAAATCCAATTTTAAATTATGCCAGAATCAGCCCTAAAGGTTAAGAAAGAGAGAGAAAGACAACCTACCTATTTCATTTTGTTCTTTGACAGTGTGGGTAGCTTATAGTCTGAAACTCATATTCTAGGAAAACCACATTTTGGTAGAACCACATTTAAGAAAATTGCCTCTTCCAGCTAGAGTCATGGTCCATGCTCCGATGTGTACTATCCCAAGCACATGTGAGTACAGATAAACTGCATGTGTGTACATGGTTTTGTAAGCCATTCCCATGTCTCTGTGTCCTGTGGTTGAACTGGAAATCAATCAAATAAGGATATAAGAATAAAATAACGACTCCCACTTGGCCCAGGACTCTGTTTGTGGTACCCAAGTGTGCTCAGGGCTCTGTAGATTGCTGCGGCCTGAGATTCACAACCCCCAACCCTTCTGGGTCTCAGAGGGCTAAATTGCAGCCTCTACCCACCCCTTGGGAATCCTCTCTTCTTCCAAATCAGGAACCTGAAAGGGGGTACTTCCTAGCTTGGTTACATCCTATGTCAGTCATCTTCCCCAGGTACAATGAGCAAGAAGCCAGTCAAGAGAAATGACTGAGAGCATGAGTTTTGCAGTCAGATCTGAGTTCAAATCCAACCTCTGTCATTTACTAGCCATGAGACATTGGGTGAGTTACTTAAATTGCTCCAGTGTCCTGGTTTAGTTTCCTTGGAAACAGACCTTGAGGCCCCTAAGAATTTTCCCAACCACAGGGCAAGGGAGTTGTTTCTTTATCAACTATTGATTGAAGGCTGCTTGGGGGCAGGGGGAGCATTAATCCCTTGGTCTTTTTGGCCCTCACTGTCTGCTCCCTTAAGAATAAGATAGTTTCTGGCAGCCAGAGAAAACCCTCAGGCAATTAGTTGTAAGTGTGGGCAGTTGAAATTCTACCCCTGGGCCCAGAAATGGCAAAATGTGAGAGGATATAGTCAGAGCTCAGATGGTACCCAGCTGCATTTCTGCTGTCTCTAAAACCCACCTCACAGGGCCTGCACATAGATGCCCTTCAGCCCATACAAGCTACTAACGTTACGGCCAGGTGGGAGAGTTGAGAGAAGGGCAGTGAATGGAACCATCACCTCTCCCAAGATGATCATATCCTACTCCTCAGAACCTGTCAATATACTACCTCACATGGAAAAAAAGGGACTTTGCAGATGTGATTAAATGAAGGATCATGAAATGGAAAGATGATCCTGGATTGTCCAGTATGTTCCAATGTCATCACAAGGGTCCTTATAAGAGGGAGGCAGGAGGGTCAGAATCAAAACAGGAAATATGATTTTTGGAAGCATTGGTACCAGGAGCCAAAGAATACAGATGCTCCAGGATCTGGAAAAAGCAAGGAAGCGGAATCTCCCCTAAAGCCCGAGGAAGGAACGCAGCCCGGCCGACCTGTGGTCAACTTCTTTTAAATTAATTAAACCAGGAGTCCATTCAACTAAGGTGGTTCTAATACCTTAGCATCCTACGTAAACAAACCAAACCCTAAACCTGTACATGCTTCAAAGCCAAGAAATTGAAACTAATTAGTCACCTAGGCTCTCCGAAATAAGGCAAATGCTTAAGTCACAGCCAGTCATATAATGTTCTTGCTTTGCTCCCACCTTTGCCCTATAAAAGACTTTCACTTAGCTCCTGTCCATAGAGTGCTTCTACCCACTTCTGGTTTGGCACCGCTCAATTTGAACCCATTTTTGTTCCCACTCTTTTTTTTTTTTTTTTAAAGATTTTATTTATTTATTTGACAGACAGAAAGCACAAGTAGGCAGAGAGGCAGAGAGAGAGGAGGAAGCAGGCTGTCCGCAGAGCAGAGAGCCCTATGCGGGGCTCATCCCACCACCCTGGGATCATGACCTGAGCCGAAGGCAGCGGCTTTAACCCACTGAGCCACCCAGGTGCCCCTTTGTTCCCACTCTTAAAATTTTATTATGCCTCGGGTTATCTTTTCCAACCTGCAGAACTGTAAGTTGATAAATCTGTGTCAGTTTTAGCCACCAAGCTTGTGGTAATTTGTCACAGAGGACATAGGAAATGAATACAGAAGGGGGACTCCAGGAATAAGAAGAACTATCACGTAATAATACTTCGTATGAACCAGCACTAAGTGCTTTAAGTATCTTGACTCCTTTAATCCAGAAACCAACCGTAATATATTTGCTACCTGGATGGAACTCATTTTGCCATATTGAGTGTCCTCTTATACCTCTTCTTTTCTATAGCTTAACAATAAAAAGCTTTACATTAGTTTCATCATTACGGTTTCCTTACGCGTTCAACCAGTTCTCTTCTAGGAAAACATCTGATGGCAAAAGCTTCCTCTCCCTGATGACCAGAGAGTGGAGGCTGACACAGTTCCACTCGAAGCAGGTTGAATAAAAATTGGCCTCAGCTCCCTCTGATTACAAACAGATGCTTTTTATCCTTTGCAGTTTGCTCTGGTTTAGTACAGTCGTTTAATCATTAAAGGAAGGTTCCATGCTACTTTCCTGGTAGAAGGTGCAGCTAGGGCTAGAATCTTCCTTCCATCATCTCCAGTGATGAAGTTTCCAGATTGAAGCAATGTTAACATCAGTGGTGTGGCATTCCTGGAGTTCATTCTCTTCGCTCCCCAGGGAAATCTAGACTTGGCTTCTGGTTGTTGTAGTACGAAGTTCCTCACTCAACTGGAAAATCCATCAAAGACTCAGGCTAGCGACAGTATTGTTGTGAATATAAAATCACCATGAATATAATAATGAAAAGTTTTGTAATATGGGGAAGGTCCTGGAGCTTGGAGACAGAACCTCTGTTACCTAGCAGGTCAGTATGCTATTGTATGAGATCGTCTTTCTGTCTCTCTCTCTCTCCCTTTGCTTCCCTTTTATTTCTACATATAAAGGGGGAAAGACAACTGGGCTTCCACTCCATTAAGAAAGAAAGAGGGGCACCTGGGTGGCTCAGTGGGTTAAGCCTCTGCCTTTGGCTCAGGTCATGATCTCAGGGTCCTGGGATCGAGCCCCACATCAGGCTCTCTGCTCAGCGGGGAGCCTGCTTCCTTCTCTCTCTCTCTGCCTGCCTCTCTGCCTACTTGTGATCTCTCTCTCTCTGTGTCAAATAAATAAATAAATAATCTTTATTTAAAAAGAAAGAAAGAAAGAATGATGGCCTATAAACAGCAAAGTCATTTCACCAAGGCTTTAGGTACAGATTATGAAACTGTAAAAAGAGAAAGATTTGTTTGATTATGAATCTTCCTTGGGTTTTATGAAGGATTCAGACTCCTGAATCTTGAATCTTCACCTGGGTTGGTGCATGAGTTTCCTACCTGTTACTTTATCTATCCATCTTCCTTTTTCAGCCATAAATTCCTCAAGGTAAGCCCCTGGTCTTATTTATCTTTGCTTCTCCAGATCCCAGGGGATTCCAAACACATAGAAGGCATTTGCTGCCTACTGAATGGAATGACAAGTTGACTGACTGTATACTTTCACACACGAGTAAATAAAGTTCACACTGTATCATTGCTGAATTATTCTTGAATTATTATACTTTCACACACAAGTAAATAAAGTTCACACTTTAGCATTGCTGAATTATGCCAGATTGTAGCTGAATTCGCCCAGCCCAGAGTCCGAGTGAGCTCAGGGACCACTTGTGATATGTAAGCCTTACCCCACCTGAGCCTTACCCATCCCCTTCTCCAGGACTCCCCAACAGCCAGCCCTACTTTGGTGACTTCATTCCCCACATGCATAGTCACGGCAGTGCAATTCAATCAGTATTTTTTGTGCTCTGCTGGAGAAAAGTGTAGTGATTCCCACACTGTTATGCAGTTTACAGCCTGCATGAATTTGTTCAGCCCCAACAACGAAATGACATTACGGTTGTGTACTGGCGCACTCCAGGGCATTCCAGGCTTCACAGGTGAAACACTCCCACTACACTAAGGAGATACACCCAGAACAAAGAAACAAAGACAGGCCCTGTTAAAAGGAGGAGGGCAAAACAAGGGAAAGAGGACAAGTGAGACAGGAAATCCTGCAGGACGAGGATTAACCTGGAATCCAAAGGGGGAAGAGAAAGCACATTCTCCTTAAACCCAGAATAAGAAAATGTTTTCAAAAACAGAACTACAGAAAGGATTGTGCATCTGTGATATGGGAAGGTCATAAGGAAAAGAGGAGACCTCTCAGGTTTTAGAATCTGATATCCTTGGGGCTAGTGCTGAGATACTTCTAGATAAGGTCAGGATTTTTCAGCTGGCCATAGAGATGCCACCTAGCTCGGTGACTGTGGGCAATTTACTTGACCTCTCTGTGCCTCCATTTTTGCATCTCCATGTATCATGGAGTTGTAAGGATAAATGAATCAATAGGCCTAGAATGATATCTGGCACATAGTGAGTGTACTATAATTATTACCCATTATTATTACTTGTTGTTGTTGCTGCTACTGCTGTTATTGTTAGAACAATTCAGCAAAATAAGATTCCAGCTAATTGTTGGATACTGTTTTACACACACATCAAACAGACCAAACAAACAAACAGCAACTCAGTGACAAAAAAGGGAGGAGGCTGGACCTTACCTTTGGGTTTCTATTTTTTTATTTATTTATCTTTTTTTTTAAAGATTTTATTTATTTATTTGACAGAGAGAGATCACATGTAGGCAGAGAGGCAGCCAGAGACAGAGGAGGAAGCAGGCTCCAAGCTGAGTGAGAGCCCGATGTGGGGCTCAATCCCAGGACCCTGAGATCATGACCTGAGCCAAAGGCAGAGGCTTAACCCACTGAGCCACCCAGGTGCCCCTATCTTTGGGTTTTTAAACCACCTTATAAAAACCAACTAGTTACAGGATAGCTAAGTATATTGTAGAGGAGGAAAATCTTTTCTTCCACCCTCTTATGTTCAGTACCCGAGGCGTGTGAACTAAACTGACAAAGGAGAAAAAGGTTTATCTCCTACACATATAAGAGCCAACAGAAGAAGTGGCTGACTTGTCAAAAGTTAAAGTTAAAAGTTAAAGTTAAGGGACGCCTGGGTGGTTCAGTTGGTTAAGCGGCTGCCTTCGGCTCAGGTCACGATCCCAGCGTCCTGGGATCGAGTCCCACATCGGGCTCCTTGCTCGGCAGGGAGCCTGCTTCTCCCTCTGCCTCTGCCTGCCTCTCTGTCTGCCTGTGCTCGCTCGCTCTCTCTATAACAAATAAATAAATAACATCTTAAAAAAAAAAACTTAAAAATAAATAAATAAATAAAAGTTAAAGTTAAAGCCCTATGCACCTAACTTAGTAGCAGAAATGGAGGAAGGAGAAAAGCTTGCATGAGAAGAGCTAATAAGTTTCTTTAGGATAGAGGAATGAGTTTTTACAACAGAAGGAAGATAAGCAGGTTTGTGATAACATTTGTCCGTGCATGTGTGAATGGTATTTCTGTCTTCCTAAAACTCCTCCCTTTTAGGGGTTTAGAGAAGTTGCAAATTTTAGTCAGATAAGGGAAGCTCGAGGAGGCTTTTTTCTTCATCTGTTGATCTCAAATATCATCAGCTTAAAATAATCTTTAAGCCGATTCTGGGGTTCAGATGGGTCTCCAAAACGAACACACAAAAAAAGTTAATGCAATGCTTGGAGTAAGACTTTTTGCTGTTGTTTTTAATTTTCTTTTTACAAGGTGTTTTGTTTTTTTTTTTTTCCGTCCTTTGAGATTATAATAAACATGGTCACACCACAAGTCAAGTCAGAAGTAGGACAGAGGAGGCTCTGAAGGCTTGTTTGCTCACTGGAGATTGTTAAGCACGATCTTATAAATAAATAAATATATATATATATACATATATGTGTGTATGTATCTATATATATTATATGTGTGTCAAAAAATGTTAGTAAGTAAGTATGAAGTGTCACATATGGTTTTTTAAAGTTAAAAAATATAAAGTATAAATTAAAAATACTCAAAATAATTCCTTTTCAAAGAAAGTACTTTTAAGGAAAAAAACAAGGCTTTGGAACTTTTGGTTCTCTTCCTGCCCTATCCCACATTCATGTGGTGGTTTTGCTTTGGTGTCAGGGAAGTAGGGTCATTTGCAGTGGCATTGCCTGTGGGGGTGTGGATCCTACCCCAAAGTGATGACGCTGTGATTCTGAGACAGGAAGCGGAAGGTGAATATAGGTTGAGCGGGTCACAGTAGCCCTCTCTCTCTCTGTCTCTGTTTATTGTCTTCTTTAACCTTTCATTTGTGCTGTTCCATCATCCCAGTCAGTGGCAACATGGTTACCCCATTTGTCTGCAGCTCCCTTAATCTCTTGACCTTCATCTCCATCCTCCCCCTCAACTTCATCTCCATCCTCCTCCTCACCCGGAGACTTCTTCCTCCACCCTGGCCGGCCTCCTGCTCCCAGTTTCACCATTAGCATTCCCATTAGCCGAGGTACCTCTCCCAGGATCTGCTTCCTCTATGGTGTCCTTCTGTCCTTCTTCCAGTACCCAGAGACTTGCTAATGGGGGGAGGGGTGGGAGGTGGGGGAGTGGCCACAGCCCAGTAAAAAGCACCAGGTGGGGGACTTTGGCAATGAAGCGGTGGAGTCCGCTGTGGCAGATGTGGCAGATGTGGAGCTCTCCGTAGCACACAAAGATGGCTGCAGGAGCAGGACAGGAAACATTGCCAAGAGCAGCCAGTCTAAGAAAAGAACAATTTTTTTCAGGACACACAGGCTGACATAAGCCCCAGACCTCATACTAGAATCATTGGGAATATCCATACATGAACCTCTTCCTTAAGGGTTTTTAGGTCAGTGGCTTTGCCTCAAAGGATCCAGCATGACACCCAGGAAGGTGACTTGTGTGACTCGCCCTCTTCTGCCCCCTTAACTCCTTCCGAGACGCTCCACTCACTCATCCTCTCAACATCTGTTCTTCCAGCACCATCTGCCTCTCAGGTGAGTAAAGGGAAGCCCTGACAGGCAGGGTGTCTTGATGCAAGTCCCACACACAATTCCCCACCAGGGTTCCTGCTGGGAAATGGAATCCCCTTCCTCCACAGTCACCGACCAAGGGCAGCCTCTGTGATGGCGACACCCTGAGGACTCAGGGTTCGGACAGGACAGGAGCAAGGTGGGCCCCGCCCAGAGACTAGCGGCTCTGCCTCAGTAGGGAGCGAGCTGAAGCTCATGCTGTTTCTGGCCAGCTTTTTTTCTTGACCTTCAAGCCCTGACCTTCCCTGGTGTCCTCCCTCCGCAGACCTCCCTGATGTCCCAGGAGAAAGGGATCTTGTATCACAGGTACAACTGGCATCTTTCTTCCTTCTTAAGGCATTTGGATTTAAACAGAGCTTTTAGGAAGTTCCCTTTGTAAAGAAGCTGCTTTCTAAATTGCCATTCTTTCTAGTAGCCTTGCAGTGAGGCAAGGACCATGGCAGGGGGAGGAGGAGGCAGGGGGGTAATGTCTCCCCAACAAGCTTATATGGGGCAGCTCAACGTATTTTATTCTCACTCAGGATGGAAACAGTAAGGCGGGAGGCTTAGGCTCTAGGATGGGTCCTCTTCCTAGTCATTTAGTCATTTACTTTCTCCAAACTTTGTTTTTTTCACCTGTCAGATGGGAACTATCCCACCTTATTTATGTTCATTGTTAGGGTTAACCTTAATGGGAACATCAGATAAGACCAAGTCTGAGCGTGCTTTCAGGGCTCTAAAACACTCCACTCGAGGGCCAGGATAATTTACTGAAATGCGAATCTGTTTTTATTTTGTGTGTGTAGCCAGCCCCTAGCTTCTGCAAGGTAAAAGCAGCTCATCCTGTTTCCACAGAAGGCTGAAGGTCACTGGAGATGGGGGTGGGGTGTAAGGGTCTTCGTAAGAGCAGTAGCACATGGTAATGGTAACAGGTGCTTGTATGTCTTGTTAAGATCCTCAATTCAGGCCCAAGATACTCACCCCCTCCGTTGCCAGGAGGGTTGGCCCCTGGTGGCTACATCGACCAGGGCTCTGTGCCCCTTCTGCAGGTAGCCTGAGTCCAAAGACTGATTGCCTCAAATCAAGCCGGCTCTCAAGGGCCACCCACCTGCAGAACACTGGGCGGGTTTGGTTGAGACCTGTATAGTAACAGCATCGCTGCCTAACTTCCCAATCTGCCCCAACCCTCCTCGCTTACTCCCTCAAATATATTTTGTTCCCCAAAGTGCTCCCCACTAAACTTCCTACAGGCAGCTCTTCATCTCAGACTCAGCTCCCCTGACCCTGGGAGGGGGGCTTCCAGGCATGCTAACTGTGCTAGGACCCTGTTTTCGGCTCTGCCAACACCTGCAGAAGGGACAAAGTTTCATAAGAGATGTTGCATCTCGGGGCAAAGGGGGTGCTGGGCCACAGAGATATGATCAAAGTCTTCTTGAAGTCTGTGTCTCTGTCTTCTGTCTCCTCTCCCTCCGGCACATAGATTAAATGATGCCTGCATTAGCCAAGGCAGAATGTGTGACCCCCTCAAAAGTCACCAGGCATTTGTTGTGTCTAGGGCAAGGCCCTGGTGTCTTCCTCTGGGTTCATGCCTGTTCTCTTATGCCTTGGAGCACACTCTTACTAGAGTCCACTGTCCTCGTGTTTCCCTTGGCACCTAAATAAATTCCCAGGTTTATTGCCAGAATTCAAATAAACAACCCTGACCTCAGTCTGAACTGAAGGGGGGAAAAAATAACCTCAGATAACCTTTTCTCCCCATTTATGGAATGCAGACCTTTTTAGCACATGGCCCAAGAGTACTGTGTCCTAAGATATTTATATTCACTTCCTTCATGTCTTGAATGAGAACCCCATAATCAGCCAAGAAGGACACGTCAGGGACGGTGATTTATATTATGGTGCTGACAGATCTCGTAAGTGGGAAATGACCTGTATGACATGGACACAGACCAATAGGCTGGATGTCATCCAGTCAGAATAGATGCCCATAAACAAGCTGTGCTGGGTCTACCCTCTAGAGCCCTGCATCACTGGCTCTCCATAAAACGGGAGGGGTAAGTGTTATTTTAGGTGATTTCCTCCAAAAAGCACAATCTGAGAGAAGGACATGGGTGCGGGTTGTCTGTTGGGGAGATGATCCCAGGAAGCAGGAGGAGGAGTGGGGAGAATGAGACAGGAAAGGGAAAAAAGCCAACACAGTGTGTTAACAAGCAGGTTACTCCTGTAGGCAACCGAAGCTCAATCCCACTGGGACCTTCTGGAAGACGATGGACAAAGCACATGAGGAGTGTTCCACCAGAGGATGGAGGCTGTGGCATTTAACCGTTGATTCTATCTACATGAACATCTCTCCCTCCTGGGGTATTAATGCCCTTGCACTTTTCAGTTACCTGAATTTGCCCAAGAAAACTTACTCTGTTTTAGTAAAAGCAGAGAGTAGTTCCATGGAAGCTTTATAAAGGATGTTGGCAAGGCATGCAAACTGACCATCCAAGGTGCTCTAAAATCAGGTGAGTTGAGAAGGTGTGTTATAGGACATCATGAACATCTGCTACAAATGCTTAATAAAGGCACAGATGAAGTGCACTAAGATGGGAGCCCACACCCCTCTAAATCTAAAAGTATGGGAGAGGACATATGCTTCTTGTCTACCTAGCATTCCTTCCTTTGGGAAATCACCTTTCTCTCCATCTCATTGAAATTGTGTTTATTCTATGTGGTATGCAGAATAATGGTGCCCCAGAGATATCCATGTCACAATCCCTAGGACCCATAAATATGTTAGATTACATACCAAAAGGGAATTAAAGTTGTAGAAGGAATAAAGATCACTGGTCAGGTGACTTCAATATGGAAGATTATCCAGTGGGATTATAATCTCCTGGATTATCCAGTGGGCCCAATGTTATCACCAGGGTTCTTTTTTTTTTTTTTAAGATTTTATTTATTTATTTGACAGACAGAGATCACACAAGTAGGCAGAGAGGCAGGCAGAGAGGGGAGGGGAGAAGCAGGCTCCCTGCCGAGCAGAGAGCCCGATGCGGGACTCGATCCCAGGACCCTAGGATCATGACCCGAGCTGAAGGCAGCAGCTTAACCCACTGAGCCACCCAGGCATCCCATCACCAGGGTTCTTATAAGTGGGAGAGGGAGACAGAACTTGAACACAAGATGAACAGAAGGATGAACAGAAAGATGACAGCGTGACATGGATGTTACTGGCTTCAAATCTGGAGAAATTGGGCACAAGCCATGACATGCAAGAGATCTCTATAAAGTGGAGAAAGCAAGGAAATGGGTTCTCCTCTACAGCCTCCAAAAGGAAGGCAGTCTGGCCAATAGCCTGATTTATGCCCAGGGTTTCCCATTTTAGACTTCTGACCACCAGAACTATAAGATAATGAATTCGTGTTATTTTAAGCCACTAAATTTGTGGTAGATTATTATAGCAGCAATGAGAAACTAATACACTCCATCTCCTTTGATAAGGCTGACTGGACCAATTTGTCACCCCAGTGGTGAGATCATGACCTAGTCATCCACCTCCCAGGCTACAGTGATTCATGCAAGAACAAGCACATGATCTAGGGAGGACCAGTCCTCTCCCAGGGCTAATGGGGAAAATGCATCCTTAACTGGGATATGCTGTGGCCTCCATTGTCCTTCCACCCATAAAGACCCTTCTGATTATATGTGGCCCACCAACATTGCAGCAAAAGGAATAGAAGGATGGGGGATGTCTGCTTGTGGGAAGTTTTCAAGAGCCTAGCATGGAAGTGATGCCCTTCTCATCTGCTAACCTTCCATTCACCAGAGCACAATCCCGTGGCCATGTCCCTCCCATGCCCTGTGGCAAGGGAAGCTGGGAAATGTGGTCTGGAAGCTCTGGGAGGAAGCAGAAAAGTATTTCAAGAACAGCTAGGCATTTCTGCCTCATAAGCTCGCCTCTTAAATCTTTCCCTTTTTAATCTAACTGGAATTTGTATTTATCCCCAGAGATTCACCATGAACATAATCACTTATTTCAATATGTATGTTCAAATTCTACTTTTCCAGAAAGAGTCCATGGTGACCACCTTCCCTTCAGGCCTAAAGTATTGGGTGTCAGTATTTTTGTTTTCACAGGGTTTATCAAGGAGGAAAGAAAGGGCAGCTGCTGAGGGTAAGAGAGTGCTATCAGAAAACACAAGGGATTTTTCTACCCACACACACATCCTCCCCCCTTCCACAGATAGCATATCTGTCCCCAAGGAAACCTGGCTCTGGCTCCATGAGGCTCAGTGCCAGGGTGAGCTACAGCTGTTGACAGTGATGTGTGGGGTGGAAGAGAGACTGAGGACCACCGATGTACATTTATCACCCAAGCCTACAAATATGGTCAGAACTTTTACTTGTATGAATTTACTATCCGATAATTGTGTATAATGTCACAAGTCAGATCATGACCCCTAGAACACAGCCACATTCAATTAAGCCAGCTATTATGCAACAATGTGTCAGATTATATTTGTTACCCTTTATTTGTTTATTTACTTATTATTTTTTTAAAAATTTATTTATTTAAGAGAGAGGAGGGAGGCAGCACGCTTGTACATGCATGAAGGAGTGGAGAGGGAGGAACAGATGGGGAGGGAGAGGGACAAGCAGACTCTGTACTGAGTGCAGAGCCTGACACAGGGCTGGACCCTAGGACCTGGAGATCATGACCAAGAGTCAGGGGGACGCCTGGGTGGCTCAGTCAGTTGGGCATCTGCCTTCAGTTTGAGTCATAATCCCAGGGTCCTGGGATTGAGTCTCTCATCAGGTTCCTTGTGCCTCAGGACGCCTGCTTCTCTCCCTCTTCCTCTGCATGCCGCTCTCCTGCGTGTGCTCTCCCCCTCTCTCTCTGGCCAATAAACAAATAAAATCTTAAAAAACCAAAACCAAAACCAAAAAAAACCCCCAAGAATCAAATGCTTAACTGACTGAGCCACCCCGGAGCCCCTGCCCTGCTTTTTAAATTTTTGCATGGACTTATTGCAGAGCTGGTGAAGTGTGTGGACCTCCTTCTTAGAACAATGTTTCAAAATTCATAAAACAAAATACACAAGGATACAAAGGAAACCAATTATATTGAAATGCAGTTACCCAAATATTTAAAAATAAACAAATGTTTGTTATATATGCTTCTTAAAAAAAAAAAAAGATTTATTCACTGGGGCAGGGCAGAGGGAAAGGAAGAGACAGTCCCGAGCAGACTCCAAGCTAAGCAGAGCCAATCAGGACTCGATCCCATGACCCCAAGACCACAAGCTGAGCTGAAACCAAGAGTCAGACGCTTAACTGACTGTGCCACCGAGATGCTTCTTTGTTAATGCATAAAATATCAAAATCTAACAGCAGATCTAAAAACCAAGATTTTAGAGTAGTGATGAGTTTGCAATCCAGAAACACCTGTGTATTTTACCAGTGACAAGGTTCTAATTCCTGCCAACAGCACTGTGATTTGTTTCCCACATTCATCATTGAAAGGAGGGGTGAATTTCAATTAGAAGCTGGTGAAATTAAAGATAATTCTTTTCCTATCCAAGCTGATGGACCTCCTGAATTTATCCATGGCTCCTAAGGAGCCTATGGATTCAGAAGTCCTGGATTATGGTTCCATCATCCCCAAAAGTAAGCCCACATTTTTAAACACAGACAACAGAGGTAGTAACTCATACTCACCTTTCTGGACTGATAGGCACACTGGACCCATGTTCCCCAGACACTCTATTCTTAGGCACAACTAGCTAATCAGCATTTATCCATGTTAGTTGTATCATTACTAGGGGTGGCCGGGCACCAACCCTCTTTTAAGTTATTTTTTCTTTCAATTTTTTTTTTACTGCAGTAAAATATGTATCACAAAATGTACCATCTTAACCATTTTTAAATGTACAGTTCTGTGGTATTAAGTATATACATGTCATTGTGCAAGCATCACCACCATAAATCTTCACAGCATTTTTCACCTTGCAGAATTAAAACTCTGTACCTATTACACCATCTATACCCACTACCCCCTCTCCTCATCTCCTGGCAACCACCATTTTACTTTCCTTCTCTATGACTT
Source organism: Taxidea taxus jeffersonii (assembly GCA_003697995.1). Classification (NCBI taxonomy): domain Eukaryota; kingdom Metazoa; phylum Chordata; class Mammalia; order Carnivora; family Mustelidae; genus Taxidea; species Taxidea taxus. The sequence goes on from ML112069.1 coordinate 26,911, forward strand.
TGATGACTCTAGGTACCTCATATAAGTAGAATCATACAGGATTGGTCTTTTTTTTTTTTTTTTACTAACTTATTTCATTTACCATAATGTCCTCGAGATTCATCCATATTGTAGCAGGTGTTAGAATTTCCTTCTCTGTAAGGCTGGATAATATTCAATTGAATGGGGGTGCCTGGGTGGCTCAGTGGTTTAAGCCTCTGCCTTTGGCTCAGGTCATGATCCCTGAGTCCTGGGATCGAGCCCCACATCGGTCTCTTTGCTCAGTGGGGAGCCTGCTTCCCCCTCTCTCTCTGCCTGCCTCTCTGCCTACTTGTGATCTCTCTCTATCAAATAAATAAATAAAATCTTTAAAAAATTCGATTGAATGTATATATCACAATTTACTTACCCATTCATCTGTCGATGGGCATTTGGGTTGCTTCCACTGTTGGCTATTGTGAATAATCCTGCTATGACTATAGGTGTATGGGTATCTCCTTCAGATCCTGCTTTCAGCTTTTTGGGGGTAAATAGTCAGAAGTAGATTTGCTGGATTATATGGTAATTCTATCTCATTTTCTTGAGGAATCTCCACATTATTTTCCACAGGGGCTGTGCCATTTTACATTCCCAAGGGCAGTGCATAAGGATTCCAATTCCATCATGTCCTCTCCACACCTTGCTATTTTCTGGGTTTTTGTTGTTGGTGGTGGTGGTGGTGATGATGGTGGTGGGGTTTTTTTTGTTTGTTTTTTATAGTACCCGTCCTAATTGAGTATGAGATGGTATCTCATTGTGGTTTTGATATGCACTTCACTAATGATCACTAATGTTGAGCATCTTTTTATATGCTTATTTGTCATTCATATTTCTTTGAGAAATGTCCACTCGAGTCCTTTGTTCATTTTTAATTAGATTGTTTGGTTTTTTGTTATTGAATTATAGGAGCTCTTTTTATATTCTGGATATTAACCCCTATCAGATAGGTGATTTGCAAATATTTTCTCCCTTTGTGTAGGTTGTCTTTTCACTCACTTGATATATTCCTGATGTGCCAAAGCTTCTAACTTTTATGGAGCCAAGTTTGTCTATTTTTTGGTTTTGCTGCCTATGTCTTTGATGTCATATCCAAGAAATCTTTGCCAAATCCAATGGCATGAAAGATTTTGTCCTGTGTTTTCTTTGAAGGGTTTCTTTGAATGCTCTTACATTTAGATCTTTGATCCATTTTGAGTTAGCTTTTGTCTCTGATGTTAGGTAAGGATCTACCCTATCTAATTTAAAACATTATCTAATTTAGTCCTTGTGACAACCCGGTCAGGTAGGTACTATAGATAATCCCGGTGGTATAGATAACACAAAGGGCAGTGAAGTCACTTGCCCAACAAGGCACAACTAGTGAGGGGGTGGAATCAGAATTCAACCCTGCTTTTCTTACTCCAGACCCAACTCCACTACCCACTTTATAGCCCCCTTTGGGGTATTTTTCATACCTCTCTGTGCACACCTCCCTCTACTGGGAAGGGCTTCTTCCCATGCCTGGCAAACCCTCCCCCCTCGCAGCAGATGTTGTAAGTGTCCCACCCATATCTCCAGGTACCCTTGTGGTTCAGTTCATGCCACCCAGACTTACAACTGCCAACACCTGCAACTTTCTGCCTGGGAGGTTTTGAAGTTGCTGGTGGCTGTTGGGCACACACACAACACACAACTGACCCAGAAGTGCCAGGAACTGAATGGCCCCAGAAAAGGCCCTCAGCCAATGATGCGAGGAGTTGGTCATCCTCCTGTCCTATTGTCCCTCCAATATGGCCGTCCTGAGGCATCGTCTACACTATTTCCCTGTACCCCTCTCCCCTGAAGGATTGAGCACTATTTGCCTGCAACTGTTCACTTGCTCAGTGATTCATTTTTATTTTTTTCTTTCCTTTCCCTGCCTCACTTTCTTATTCCTCTGCTGGTATCTTCTGGGATTATCACCTAAAACAACTATTTGTCCTCAAATCTTGGCTTCGGGGCAAGCTTCCGGGGAAGTCTGATGTAAGACACTGCTCTTTCAAAGTGTTTCTCAAACTCCTTCTTCTCCAAAAAGCCTTCTCCACTCTCCTCTGCCCATGGCCTAGGGCGTACTCCCTGAAGGTCATGGGGCTCACATTGCCTGCCAGGGGTCAGTTTACACATCAGGTATAGGTTTTCTATTGCGCTGTAATGAATTGCTACACAGAGGCTAAAAACAACACCCATTTCTTATCTCACTGTTCTGTAGGTCAGAAGTCCAAGCATAGCATGGCTCAGCTGGGTCCCTTCCTTGAAATCTCACAAGGCTGCAATCATGGCGCTGGCAGGGCTCTGTTCCCCCCTGGGCTGGCAGGGCTCTGTTCCCTCCTGGAAAGCCTGGGGAAGGGTCGGTTTCCAAGCCCATTCGGGCTGTTGGCCAAGTTCCGTTTCTCATGGTGGTGGGACTGGGGTCCCTGTTTCCTTTCTGGTTGTCAGCCTAGAGCCAGTCTCTGCTCCTCTGAGAGACTTTCTGGGGGTACTTACACGTCCCCGCACCCCAGGAAAGTAGGTCGGATCTTCCTTATAACTTCAACCTCTCCTGCTCTTTCTTCTGTCATGTCCCCCTGAGTCCAGCTGGAGAAAGTTCTCTGCTTATAAGGCTTTACATGATCAGGTTAGGTCCAGATGATCCAAAAAATCCCCTATTTTAAGATCCTTCACCTTAATCCCATCTGCCACATCCCTTTTATCATGTAATGCAATATAATTTTCAGGTTCTAGGGATTAGGAAGTGGACGTCTTTGGGGGGCCGTTCTGCTTACCACATCGTCTTCCCCCACTCTATCAGTTACTTAGTTCTTCTTTTTTATTTTTTATTTATTTATTTGACAGGCAGAGATCACAAGTAGGCAGAGAGGCAGGCGGGGGGGGGGGGAAGCAGGCTCCCCGCTGAGCAGAGAGCCTGATTCGGGGCTCGATCCCAGGACCCTGGGATCATGACCCGAGCTGAAAGTAGAGGCTTTAACCAACTGAGCCACCCAGGTGCCCCTACTTAGTTCCTCTTAAAGAAAAATCGGTGGCTTCAACCAACCACCATTTTGTGTCCTCATGATTCCACAGCTGGGGCTGAGTTCGGCTTGACATTTCTTCTGCTGCAGTGCCACTGAAACTAAGCCTCAGTTTCCCACAACAAGAAGTCCTGCTGAAAAGTTTTCCTCTCCCTCCCTGCCTCACCTTCCCCACTTCCTCCCTTGGGCTTTCTGTGATTTCCCCTCCCCAAGAAAGGACTTGAACTTAGGTCCTTATCTTAGGGCTGTTACCCTCACAGACTTAACATTTCTTTATTATTCCTGTTACTTCCTAGTGTGGGCTTCTCACCATGTTTCTCCCTGGTCTCCATCTACCTGTAAGTATGTCACCTTTGCAAAGTGTTTTCTGTTCTTATTAAAAACATAACCAGGTGGCTCAGCGGGTTAAGGCCGCTGCCTTCGGCTCGGGTCATGATCCCAGAGTTGTGGGATCGAGCCCCGCATCGGGCTCTCTGCTCTGCGGACAGCCTGCTTCCTCCTCTCTCTCTGCCTCTCTGCCTACTTGTGATCTCTGTCTATCAAATAAATAAATAAATCTTAAAAAAAAAAAAAACATAACCAGACCCCATTCCTGCCCTGCTTGATGGCCCAGACCCCAGGCCTCCTGACGATCAGAAGTCAGTCTTACTAACTCCATCTGTCCTGCTTCAGCCATCTGTTTCTTCACGGCTTGAGAAAAATAGTCCAATCACCTAAACTTCAAGCTGAGGCTATATAGACTTTCATTTCCTACTTTTCTCTACTACATTCTGTAACTTCCTTTTTTTCCCCCTCAGCTCTGGTAATTTGTTCCTCGACGAAGAAAGCCTTGTTTACAGAGCCAGTTTCCTTTTCTGTTACGTAAAGCTCTGGCAGCCTCTTCTTCCTCATGCCATACAAGCAGTTTACATGGAACTGTGTCTGCATTAAGCAACTTAGGATCAGAGTCCCTGGGCACAGCCAGAATCTAAGCACAGAATGCCATCGCTTATGTGTGAAATCCAAAAAGAAACAAAACAAAACCAACCAACCTCACAGAAAAAAAAGATCAGATTTGTGGTCCCTACAGGAGGGCTTTGGCTGGTGGGGAGGGGGGCTTGGCAGAAGGTGGCCAAAAGATGCACATTTCCAGGTATAAGATAGGTACTGGGGATGTAATGGGCAACATGGTGGCCGTAGTTAACACTGCTGTATGATACACAGGAAAGCTGGCAAGAGACTAAATCCTAAGAGCAAAAAAACAATTTTTTGGTACCTATATGAGGTGATGGATGTTAGCTAAACTTTTTCGGTAATTATTTCACAATATGTGTAAGTCAAATTATTATGTTGTACACCTTAAACTTATACAGTGTTGTATGTTATTATTATATCTCAATGTTATCTCAATTATATCTCAATAAAACCAGAGGGAGATAAATAAAGACAAAATGGTAGGAATTAAGGAGCCATGATTTTTTTTTTTTTAAGTTTTATTTATTTATTTATTTGACAGACAGAGATCACACAAGTAGGCAGAGAGGCAGACAGAGAGGGGAGGGGAGAAGCAGGCTCCCTGCCGAGCAGAGAGCCCGATGCGGGACTCGATCCCAGGACCCTGGGATCATGACCGGAGCCGAAGGCAGTGGCTTAACCCACTGAGCCACCCAGGCGTCCCAGGAGCCATGATTTAAATCCTTAAGGGGAGCATGGGTGAAATAGGTGATGGGGACTAGGGAGCACACTTGTCCTGATGAGCACTGGGTGATGTATGGAAGCATTGAAACACTATATTGTATACCTGAGACTAATATAACACTGTATATTAACTACACTGTAATTAAAATTTAAAAATAAATAAATAGGAGCACCTGGGTTAGCTTGGTTGGTTGAGGGGCCAATTCTGGATTTCAGCTCAGGTCATGATCTCAGGGTTTTGAGATCAAGACTCAAGTCCTGGCTCCACATTCATTGGGGAGTCTGCTTGAGATTCTCTCTCTCTGCCCCTCCCTTCCAAAATAAATAACCCTTTTTAATAAACACATAAATAAATTCCTTAATAATAATAATAAATCACTGAGTAAAGCATTATGGTTGATTACATTTTCTTTTCATTTCACTTTCCTATATTTCTTGAAATTTTCAATGGTCATGTTTTACCTTTATAGTCAGAGGGAAAATAAGGGGATTTCTTTTAAAAAAAGTAATTATCTAATCAGCCTGTTTAATGCCTTATATGAAAAAAAAAAATCCTATCTTATCCTGACCAGCCACTTCCATTTCCAAAATGGTTGAGCTGAGGACCTCTGGTCATTTAGCGACTATTGAAGTCCTCTAATTCCTGGGATGACCCAATGCACTGGTCGTCCTTAACTTAGAAACCCTAGAAGCTGACTCTGAGACAAAGACTCAGAGTAGTCATCTATATGAGAGATAATAGCAGAAAGCCCAAAGGGAGGACCAGTGGGAGGCCACGGGCAAGCAGCCAATCAGGGTGAATTACCAAAGGAGCTACCACTCAGAGTGCTAGAGCTGTGTCTGCAGGGGATCTCTGGAGCCAGGGCAGAACACCCCTAAGAGTGTCCCACTGCCACTTCCCATCAGCTAGGTATCAAGGCCCACTGTGGGGTAGTGACAATTCCTGGGCACTCTGCCCTCTCCCATGGGTGGGCAGAGTAGGCTCCAGCAGCCAGAGGAAGCCCTGGCAGCTAGAAGTGAGACTTGCTCCCTGAAGGAGTCAATGCGAGAGTGTGGGTGGGCAACAACCGCATCTGCTACAGGTGTTAATAGGGAGGAGATAAAGCTGTGAAGCTGAAGGTGTATCTAGATCCCCCCAAACCATAAAATGGTCACGGGGCCCCAATTCATCACCTATCTGTCAGAGACAGTGGTCCTGGGTATTGTGATTACAAATGGCAACAGACATTACCAAAAGGAATGATATACCATTTCCCAGCTCTTTGACTTTGGGTTTAGCCATATGAGTTACTTTGGATAATGGGATCTGGAAAGGAGTGACAGTGTGCCAGTTCTGTCTAGGCCTTAAGCCACGTGTGTTTGTTTGCCTCTCTACCAAAAGAATGAAGAGAACATGTGCAAGCTAGCCCATGGGTTCCAGGAGAAAGAGGAGAATTACATGGAGCTGAGTCAAGTCACCCAGCCAGATAAGTCTTAGACTCTTGAGCAAATAAATAATTAGTGCTGTATCACATAAAGATGTGGGAGCTGTTTGTTATACAGCAACAGCTAACTGACACATTGTGTTGGATACAGCTGACTCTTACAGCCCTGATTGTTCTTTATTGCCCTTAGTTATCCATATGTCATATCTTCTCTATCCCACTGGGCAGATAGGGATTTTCTTTTTCATTTTTTTTTCCTCATCACCTAACCTGTACCTGGTACAGAGTGTACACTCGATGTGTACTTACTTATTAAATAAATGAATAGTTGAAGGAATGAGTGAACAGATGGACTTTTTAAAAAGATTTTATTTTTAAGTGCTCTCTATACACAACATGGGGCTTGAACTCACAACCTTGAGATCAAGAGTCACATGCTCCATGGATGAGCCAGCCAGGCTCCCCTGGATGGACTTCTCTGCATGGATTTTGATGTTAAAATTGTCCTTGAAGTTCCAAAAGAACCTGTGATACAGGGAGAAGGGGAGAAAGTTTGTGAAACTTCTTTCAAATTTTAAACACTCTAGAAATTATTATGTGATTATAAGTACACTGAAATAGTGTATAAAATAATCATCATAACTAGTATATCTACTATTATAAGATCGCTTTTTACATCATTTCCCAGAAAACCAGTCAGCCAACACACAACTTACCTCCAAATCAACACAACTTTTTCAGGTATTGATTGATCAAAAAAAGTTGTTTTTTTTATTTGTTTGTTTTGTTTTTTTAATATTCAGTAGGTAGGAATTCTTTATTTGAGCCCATGGGAAAAGCTATTTGATTGATCTGGATAGTTGCTTGCTCTGAGGAAAATGCTGTCTCTCATCCAGAAAGTGTGTGTCCCTTCTCTGAGGACCCAAGCTCCATGAGGGCAAAGGACAAGAGCGATACAAAGGGGTTGCCTTGAGGCAGCCGCAGAGAATAAAGTAGCCACACGTGAGGCTACCCAGGATGACAAAACAACTTGCGATCTACCTAGGTAAATGTGTCAGAGATAGGGGAGGAATGTACCTTGGAATTTTTTCTCAAAGGAAAAAAATAAGCATGGGATGCCTGGGCGGCTCATTCAATTGAGTGTCTGCCTTCAGCTCAAGTCATGGTCCCGTGGCACCGGGATCAAGCCCCGCATCAGGCCCCCTGCTCAGCAGAGAGCCTGCTTCTTCCTCTCCCCCTGCTGCTCCCCCTGCTTGCACTCTCTCTGTGTCTCTCTGTCTCTGTCAAATACATAAAAAATTGAAAAATCTTAAAAAAAAGAGAAAAAAAACAATTCCAACATAGCATAGTCACATTATTATCTGTTTTATAGATGGAACAGTAAATGCTCTCACTTTCCTGAGGTAAAAACATGAAACTGGCCAAAAGTTTTCTAAGCAGTTTTGCAATACTTTGACAGCCGTTTGCCCTTATTTTCCAGGATGTTAAACTGGCCTCCATCCATTACTGACTTTTAAACTGAAAGCATGATGGGTACTGTTTGTGAGAGGGGAATCTGTGATGGTGAAAAAGTAAGCTCAAAGTATTGACGTTTAATTTCCCTTTCATATAGCTCTGTACTTCATAGTCCATTTAATGGCTAGTTTAAAAAAATATTTGGGATTTAAAAGCCATGAATTTGTATTTTAATCAAGACATATTCTCCGATTTGTTTGAGGTAGTAAAACAAACGCCAAGAATGCCAAGAATTCTATAATCTTCGTAAAGATTTTGTTTTTTTAAGTTACCTCTGCACCCAACGTGGAGCTCAAACTCACAACCCCAAGATCAAGAGCGGCATGCTCTCCCGCCGGAGTCAGGCAGGCGCCCCAAGAATGCCAAGAACTCTGTAATCGAGACTGAATCTATTTCTCACCCTAAACCCGAAATTCTCAGTCTCCTCCCCACCAAGAGGCAACCATTTCTTGCTTCTAGAAAATGGTTCCTAAAATATCCCATGCACATATAAGCATGTTATAACTTTAAAAATATTCAACTAAATAAATAAATAAAAATAAAAATATTAGACAAACAGACCTTCTTTTTATTTTAAGATTTTATTTATTTATTTGATAGACAGAGATTACGAGGAGTCAGAGAGGCAGGCAGGGAGAGAGGAGGAAGCAGGCTCCCCGCTCAGCAGAGAGCCCGACGCGGTGCTCCATCCCAGGACCCCGAAACCATGACCTGAGCCGAAGGCAGAGGCCTTAACCCACTGAGCCACCCAGGTGCCCCACAAACAGACTTTCTAACACCTATTGTTCCATAACCTCTTTTTTTCCAAATACTCTTTCTTCCTTCTGGGTGGCTCAGTTGGTTAAGCGGCTGCCTTCGGCTCAGGTCATGATCCCAGCGTCTTGGGATCGAGTCCCACATCGGGCTCCTTGCTCGGCAGGGAGCCTGTTTCTCCCTCTGCCTCTGCCTGCCACTCTGTCTGCCTGTGCTCGTTCTCTCTCTCTCTCTGACAAAAAAAAAAAAAAAATACCCATTCTTTCTCATGTAGAAAAAAAAAATCTTGGAACTCATTTTCTAGTGATTTGCCCTTCAACACAATCTCTCAAAAGTGTCAGAAAACACAGGAAACCAAGACTGTTTTGAGATGCTTTCTTATGAGTAAATAGGTTAGCAAGGGTTGGTTCATGAAAGCCCCCGCCTGTACTCTGGCGTTCATGAGCTTTATGTGTAGAAAACTCAAAGAAGGGAAGACGTGAGGAATCAACCAAAGGCATACTTTGTCATGACCATTGACAGTGAACATTAATAGCATTAGCAGGTGCTTCCTGGTATTACTGTTCTGTCCTGTCTTCAGTGTCACTGTTGGGGATTATGAGGCATAGCAAAGTAAACAGTGCTCTTTAACAGAGAAATGCAGACTAAGATAACAAGGAGCTATGATGTCAGAGCCATTAGGTTGGCGACGTTTTCAAGTCTGATCCACCGTGGTAAGACTCGAAAATCAGAAGTGGGGGCTTTCATCCTCAGCCTGTGGGAGAAGTCATTTCAATAGGGGGTAGTTTTGTAATACTTAGTAATGTTCATGTGTACATCGCCTCAACTCAACACTCACACTTTTATGTATATCCCCAAGTGAGGTTTTGGCATATGTGGGTCGGCCATCTGTAAGTAAGCCTGTTCACTGCAGCATTGGTTGTGATAGTAAAATGTTGGGATACTACAGAACAGTGAAAATGAGTGTATGAATTAGAGCTACATCTGTTCAGCATGTATAAAATAGCAAAAATATAATGGTGAATGAAAAAAATCAAGCTGCAAAAGCACAAGTAAAAATCTGATACCGGGGCACCTGGGTGGCTCAATGGGTTAAAGCCTCTGCCTTTGGCTCAGGTCATGATCCCAGGGTCCTGGGATTGAGCCCCCCATCGGGCTCTCTGCTCAGTGGGAAGCCTGCTTCCTTCTCTCTCTCTGCCTGCTTCTCTGCCTACTTGTGATCTCTGTCTGTGAGATGAATAAATAAAATCTTAAAAAAAAAATCTGATACCATTTAAGTACCTTTGTGAGCCGTACAACCAACGCTTTGTTTTGTTTTGTTTTGAATATGTATTCTGCACTCTCCAGATCCACCTTCCAGCCTTCTCCACCATGCTCTAGCCCTGGGAGGCTTTAAGAACTTCAGACCGGGGGCGCCTGGGTGACTCAGTGGGTTAAGCCTCTGCCTTTGGCTCGGCTCATGATCCCAGGATCCTGGGATCGAGCCCAGCGTCGGGCTCTCTGCTCAGCAGGGAGCCTGCTTCCCTTCCCTTCTCTCTCTGCCTGCCTCTCTGCCTACTTGTGATCTCTCTGTCAAATAAAGAAATAAAATCTTAAAAAAAAAAGAAAACTTCAGGCAGGTGTGGGGGACTGGGGACCTGGGTGGCTCAGTCAGTTCGTTAAATGCCTGCCTTCAGCTTGGGTCAGGATCCCAGGGTCCTGGGATTGAGCCCAGCGCCTGGCTCCCTGCTCAGCAGGGAGTCTGCTTCTCCCTTTTCCTTTGCCCCTCCCCCTGCTGGTTCTCTCTCCATCTCTCTCAAATAAGTGAATAAAATCTTAAAAAGAGAAAAGAATTTCATTAAGGAGTTCTCTTCCTGTGGCTGGAGTTGGGCTTATCCAATTGGAGGCACCAGTAGGAGGAGAGGGAGGCTGGAGATTAACTTCTCCCCCTACCTGTCCACAGCCTCCTTGTCGGGCTGCATTTGTTCACTGAACACCAGAGCTGCTATCAGGTAGCCTGGCTCCTAGGGAGGTAGGTCTATCTGGGTCTATAGTGGGTACTTCCAACAAGTCCCTCCAAGCCTCGATGTGATGATGACTCCCTTCACTTGCTTCCGCCAAGGTGCTTCACCATCTCTTGTGAGTTTCCTCATCACAGTCTACACATTTGCAAATAGAACCTTTATTAGCCTACCTCAGCTCATTTGCATGTGTCTGCCATAGTCCTGAATGATGGACATATTTGTGTGGGAAAATTTAAAACTGTGCCTTCTAAAGTTATACACTCAGTTCAGGAGACTGGTCACCCGTGCCAAGGAGAATAAAATCAAGGATCAGGGAGTAGAGGGGAGAACTTTAGCTATGCTGTATTTACAACGTTTTTTTTTTTTTAATAAAATTTTTTAAATCACAGCAGAAGCTATTATGTAAAAGTACTTAAATCAGTTAAATCTGAGTGATTAATACATGGTTGTATTAATATGTGGGTGTTGTATGATGTTTTGATTTAAGTATTTCTAAAAATATTTTCTTTTAATAACAAGCTTTAGAAAGTGAAATGCTTTTTCATCCAGATTGGCACAAGAGTGTAACATGAAGCCCAAGGCTCATTTGCACCTGGTGGAAAGTTCTTCACCCTCACCCAGGAATCTCTCTTCACCAGCATTTCTTCCAAGGACTCAAGATAAATTCTGCACAATTGGACAAGGACATTCCATCCTCTTTGCTTAGAGATTATGAGACAGCATAGAAGTGCTATTAAAACTAACACATGATGAAAACAAGATAAAATTCGCCCCTGTTCAACTCTGGAAGGCATCATGGTGGGTGACAGCCAGGGGGTTAACATGACAGATCATTTGGGGGCACCTGGTTGGCTCAGTGGGTAGAGCATGTAAGTGTTAATCTCAGGGTTGTGAGTTCCAGCCCTAGGTTCGGTGTAGAAATTACTTAAAAATAAAATCTTGGGACGCCTGGGTGGCTCAGTTGGTTAAGCGGCTGCCTTCGGCTCAGGTCATGATCCCAGCGTCCTGGGATTGAGTCCCACATCGGGCTCCTTGCTCGGCAGGGAGCCTGCTTCTCCCTCTGCCTCTGCCTACCACTCTGCCTGTGTTTGTTCTCTCTCTCTCTCTGACAAATAAAAAATAAATAAATAAATAAATAAATAAATAAATAAAATAAAATCTTAGGGCACCTAGGTGGCTCAGTCAGTTAAGAATCTGCCTTTGGGGGGCACCTGGGTGGCTCAGTGGGTTAAAGCCTGTGCCTTCTGCTCAGGTCATGATCTCGGGATCCTGGGATCGAGCCCCGCGTCGGGCTCTCTGCTCAGCAGGGAGCCTGTTTCCCTTCCTCTCTCTCTCTCTCTCTGCCTGCCTCTCTGCCTACTTGTGATCTCTGTCTCTGTCAAATAAATTAAAAAAAAAAATTTAAAAAAAAAAAAAAAGAATCTGCCTTTGTCTCAGGTTTATGATCCCAGGGTCTTGAGATCGAGTCTTGCATTGGGCTCCTTGCTCAGCGGGGAGCCTGCTTCTCCCTCTCCCTCTGTTGCTCCCCCTGCTTGTGCTCTTTCGTGTACACTCTCTCTCTGTCAAATAAATAAAATCTTTTTTAAAAATAATTAAAAATTAAATAAAATCTTAAGGGGTGCCTGGGTGGCATAATCGGTTAAGTGTCTGACTCTTAATAATGGCTCAGGTCATGGTCTCAGGGTCTCAGAGCTCAGTGAGATAGAGCTCTGTGTTGGGCTCCCTACTTAGCCAGGAGTCTGCTTCTCCTGCTACCTCTCCCTCTACCCCTCCCTGCCCTGCCACGTGCTCTTTCTCTCTCTCTCCCTCTCTCTCTAAAAATAAGTAAATAAAATCCTTAAAAAAAATAAAAGAAAAGGAAATCTTTTAAAAAAAGATGTCATTTCTATCTTTCTATTTCTACAAAGTATTGTTAACCACGGCCTGAACTCTTGTTGCTAATGAAGTTGCTTGTATAGCCAAAATAGACACAAGACAGTATCGAAAGTTCCACAATTGTTCAATTTCCCTAAGTAATACATTTGTAACTTTCTAAAGGTTAGAGCTTAGAGTCAAAGCCTATGTTACCTTGCCTTCAGGTACAGCTGGTTGTTCTTTTAAGATTTTTAAAATATTTGTATTGCTTTCTATGGTATTTACACAAGTTACATTTATTGTTCTGAAGAAGTAAACACAAAGTGTGGAGTTGACAGAACAAGTCCCCTGGGCTGTTCCAGCTCCATCCAAGCCTCTCCCCTCCTCAGAAATAAACACTGCTAGTAATGCCTTGTTTTCTCCTGGGCCATTTTCCATTTGTGTATAGGCATGTGCACATGGAGATACTTCTCTAATATTAAAGCTTTGATACTATTCTTGGTGTTTTACAACTTGATTTTCTCATCTAATAGATAAGAGCTACTAGCACTTGCTGATAAATGAGACAGGTGTAATTCAAATGCTTTCCTTAATTCTCATTAAAAGAAAAAGAAAGAACTCTAAGAGGCATGTACCATCATTTTCCCCATTTTTACAAAAGGGGAAGTGGAAGCATATAGAGTGTACCTGAGCTCAGCCAACCAGGAAATGCGTGCGCACCAGGGCTGGAGCCCAGGCAGGTGGTGTTAAAGCCCTCATTGGGTACCTCTGTGTTATACTGCCTTCATCTTCTTTCTTTCTCTTTTTTAGGATTTTATTTCTCCTTTTGGCAGAGATCGAGACAGAAAGAGAGAGAGTGCACAAGCAGGGGAAGCAGCAGAGGGAGAGGGAGAATAAGATTCTCCTGAGCTCAGAGCCCAGTGGGGGGATTGATCCCAGGACACTGGGATCCTGACCTGAACCAAAGGCAGATGTTTAACCAACCGTTCCACTCTGGCGCCCCTGCCTTCATCTTTATAAGATCTTGTCATGTCATTCCATGTAGGTTTTCTTTAGTCTTTTTAGGTGCGGCATGGTTTCCAATAGAATGGATTAACTGTAGTTTATGTAACCATTCTCTGATGTTGAACGCTGGTGTTGTTTCCGGTGTTTCATGACTCACGTCTAGTCTTGTTGGTACATGGGTAAATATTTCTTTGGGCTAGAACTGAAAGCAGGGTATGTACACTTGATTTTTTTTTTTTTTTTTTTACATTCTGTTTGATAATCTCTGCCTTCAATTTGGGTGTTTAAATCATTTACATGTAATATGATTATCAATATTGATTTAAATATACCATCTTTTTTTTTGTTATGTTATGTCAGTCACCATACAGTATGTCGTTAGTTTTTGATGTAGTGTTCCAAGATTCATTGTTTACATATAACAGCCAGTGCTCCATGCAATACGTGCCCTCCTTAATGTTTTGACATATGTCAGTAAATTCTCTTCAGAAAGTGCTATTTATTTATTTATTTATTTATTTATATCATGGTAAGTGTACTCTTTAATCCCCATTACCTACTTCAGACATTCCCCCAACCCACTTCCCTTCTGGTAAATGTCAGTTTGTTTTCTCTAGTTAAGAAGCTGTTTCTTGATTTGTCTCTCTCTTCCTTTTTCCCCTTTGTTTCTTTTGTTTCCTAAATTCCACTTATGAATGAAATCGTATGGTATTTGTCTTTCTCTGACTGATTTATTTTGCTTAATATTACTTTCTTTTGTTTTATCCATGTTTGTTGCAAATGGCAAGACTTTATTCTTTTTATGGCTGAAAAATATTCCATTGTATATATATACCACATCTTCTTTATCCATTCATCTATCAACAGGAACTTTGGCCATTGTAGATAATGTTGCAATAAACATAAGGTGCATGTATCTTTTCAAATTAGAGTTTTTGAGTTCTTTGTGTAAATACCTCAGTAGTGGGATTGCTGGATCATAGAAGAGTTCTATTTTTAGCTGTTTGAGGAAACTCCATACTGTTTTCCACAGGGGCTGCACCAGTTTGCATCATATGTCTTTTTTGGAGAAATGTCTGTTCATATCTTCTGTCCATTTTTTAACTGGGCTATTTGTTTTTTTTGGTGTTGAGTTCTTTATATAATTTGGATATTAACCCTTTATCAGATATGTCATTTACAAATATCTTCTCCCATTTAGTAGATTGTCTTTTAGTTTTGTTGATGATTTCCTTTGCTGTGCAGAAGCTTTTTATTTGGGTGTAGTTCCAGTGGTTTATTTTTGTTTTGTTTCCCTTGCCCCAGAAGACATATCTAGAAAAATATTGCTACGGCCGATGTCAGAGAGATTACTGCCTGCTCTCTTTTAGGATTTTTATGGTTCCAGGTCTCACAATAAGGTCTTCAATCCATTTTGAGTTTATTTTTGTGTATAGAGTTAGAAGGTGGTCCAGTTTCATTCTTTTGCATTGAGCTATCCAGTTTCCCCAACACCATGTGTTGAAGAGGGCATGCTGCCAATTTTACAAGTACATATCCTCATAGACACGGGCACTATTAGCCTTTTAAAATTTTTAAGAGAATTCATACCCTCACAAACTCTGGATACTACTAATTTTTAACATGCTTCCTAAACTGATAGGCAAAAATGATATTTTACTAGTGGTCATAGCTTCTATTTCCTTCATTTTTAGTCAGGTTAAGATCTTTTTATATGTTTATTGGACATTTTAATTTTGACCTTCGCCAAGTTGCTAATATCTTTTTTAAAAAAAATATGTATTTATTTCAGAAAGAGAGACAAGGAGAGTGCACTCGTGGGGGGGGGGGGCAAAGGAAGAGGGAGAGAGTCTTAAGCAGATTCCGTTCTGAGCACAGAGCCCATCAGGGGCTCATGACCCTGAGATCAGGACCTGAGCAGAAACCAAGAGTTGAACTTAGCCGACTGAGCCACCCAGGCACCCTGGCATCCCTGCTGTTAACTTTTGCCCAATTTTTTATTGTGTCATTTTCTTTTTCTTTTCTTTTTTTTTTTTTTAAGATTTTATTTATTTATTTGACAGACAGAGATCACAAGTAGGCAGAGGCAGGCAGAGAGAGGAGGAAGCAGGTTCCCTGCAGAGCAGAGAGCCCGATGCGGGGCTCGATCCCAGGACTCTGGGATCATGACCTGAGCCGAAGGCAGAGGCTTTAACCCACTGAGCCACCCAGGTGCCCCTCGTTTTCTTTTTCTTATTGATTTGTATGACATACATAAGAATTAAAATTCCTGTCCTGCTATACATACTGCAATTTTTTTCTCCCAGTCTATCCTTTGTCTTTTACGTGTATTTTTGGTGTCTTTTGACTCAAGAAGTATTTAGTATTTATAAAGGCAAGTTCATCAGTCTTCTTTTTGGTTTCTGAGATTGAGACTTTCTCATTCCTGACTTTTTGGAAAAAAAATATGTAATATGTAGTTATTGTATTACCGATAAGCCAAAAGTAAAATTAAAAGTCAGGTATAATCCTATCCTCCAGGTCCAAACCAAAAAATGTTAATTTTTTAGGTATTTCCTATTACTATTATAAATTAAATATTTTGTTGTAAATATTTAGGTATTTTAAATCAATACCCCCGTTAATATTATAAAGTATTTTTTTAAGACTTTTATTTATTTGTCAGAGAGAGAACGAGCAAGCACAAGCAGAAGGAAGGGCAGGTAAAACAGGCAGAGGTAGAAACAGGCTCCCCCCTGAGCAAGGAGCCCAATGCAGTACTCGATCCCAGGAACCCGCCATCATGACCTGAGCCAATAGCAGACCCTTAACAGACTGAGCCACTCAGGAGTCCCTATTATACACTATTTTTTAAATAAAGAAAAACAGTACTTTTAATAAAAAATGTTCTGGTGTTACTATCTTTTAATGTTTGGTATACTGTTTTAAGATACTTGACCGTAGGGTAATGATAACAAACCAAGGAAAGCACTGGGTCTTCCCAGTCTGGGATGGAGAAATGTAAAGGGGACATTTCCCAGCAGTTTATAGAATTTACCTCTTTAATTTCCAAGGTGAGGGGAAGCTACCTGGAGAAACACAGACAGCTCCATATGTTGGAAAGATGACTCTGCCTCCCTTAGGACCCTCTACCCCCAGATATCTCTGGTTACCCCTTGCATTCTAAGTGGGTAACCATGCCCCCTAGAGTCCAACCCTCCCTCCCTCCATCACAGGCCCCATCTGAGCACTTACGCTCCATATGTCATCTGAGACTGTCTGAGCCCAAAATTCTCAGGAGTCTCATTTGCTGCCTTGCTCCAGGCACTAAAGAGGCTGAGCACAGTTTCCATTGTTTTCAAAGGGGACTTGCACTAACTGAGCTCCTGAGGCTGTTAGATAAATATAGGACTTTGTAACACTAGGCGATGGGGGACATGTTTTAGGGGGAAAATATATTTTAGAAGTATCATTTCTCTCTCAAGTCCTATCAGTGCACAAACATCATTATAACAAGGTAAAGGAAAAACAAAACAAAACACATTCATTGCTCCATTACCACCTGTTTTCACATTTTTGATGCCTTCCAGCAAAAGCAGCATGTTTAAAAGAACAATTTCTTTTCCTTCTTCTCACCTAAAATCACCCATAGTGCAAGACAAATTCTCTGCTGGTGAATTTCATCGGTGTGTGTTAAGCACCTTAATTACAATATACATATGCTCATTTCTGTCTATGCATGTCATCTCTCTCTGGCTATTGTGATCTCTCTCTGGCTATTAGACCATCCATGGCTTAATTCATGTATATTGTCAATTCACTGGGAAGTCTAGGCAGAGGGGCCTTGAAAACTCTATTTTCAGGACACCTGGGTGCCTCGGTCCATTGACCGGCCAAACTCTTGATTTTGGCTCAAGTCATGATCTCAGGGTCCTGGAATTGAGCCCCACATTGGTCTACAGGTTCAATGTGGAGCCTGCTTGTGTTTCTCTTTCCCCCTTGGCCCCTCACCCCACTCATGCACTCTATCTCTCTCTAAATTTAAGAAAACCTTTAAAAAACAGAGTTCTATTTTCTCCAATCAGATTTTCAACCATGTTCTTTTGAGTATCCTTCTCGGTTTCTGAGTGATATCTACAGCAAATGTTATCAGTACCTTGATAGGGCTCTCACCTTTTACACCAAGTGCTTTTTGATGCAAGTCTTTGGAATTTCCACCTGAGCGACCTCCTGGGAGGGCAGGAAATTAACATCTCTGAAAGCAGCCCTCAACCAGTGACAGATGGGAGTTAGTGGATGAATACCCCAGGGGTCTTTTTCTTCAGGTAGGACAAGTCTGAGGTGTGCTCTTCATGTTCTCCAAGAAGTCCCTGTGCGGGTGAGGGCCACTTTCCCATTCTTTACTAACATATCCATGGCTTCCCTCCACTCTCCAAGTTGCTTCTGTACTCCCCTACAGGGTTTCCTGGGATCCTCTCCCAAATAAACTGCTCATGTGCATAATAACCTTGTGTTTTGGTCTGCTTCTAGGGGAATCCTACAGCAATACTCATACAATTCATTCTCAGCATCTAGCTGTAGCTGGCTGTGCTAATTGGAATCTCTTTATAAGATCTTCAGAAAGTATATTTTCTAGTGTCTGCAGGAGGCTGGGGCTTTCACATGTGAACTCAGGAGCTCTGTGGGGTCATAGTATATCACAAGTGTAGAAGCAAAGAAAGCCAATCTACGGAGTGGGAGTGAAGGGATGAGAGAGAGAAGAGGATGAGCAAGAGAATCAGAGATGAGAGATGGCCTCCTGCTCCAGGCTACCTCCCTTCCTGCAGCCCTCCTACATCCTGGTTTGTGAATTATGTCTACATAGGTATAAGAAATTCCCCCTCTTCTCTCAAAATAGCTTAAATAACTTGTTATAAACTACCAAACAATGGGTTGACACAGAAGATCATCAAAAAGTTAGACCCACCCCCTCACAGAGCTGGAAATCTGTGTTCTAGAACTCTCTGCCTCCTCAACCCTCCACCCTTCCCAGCCTCATTCTCTGCTGTTGGGACTCCTGAGAAGAGGAGTCGGTGATCTCTGACTTCCTCCTGTGTGACTGCTTCCTGGTAGGACTCCTTCAGGCGGGGTCTGCCCCTGGTGGGCCCCACAGAGTTGGGGCTCTTGCTGACAGGGTATATGTGGTAATTCTGGAATGCTGCCTACCTTCATCTGGACCCTTTTTTGCCACTAAAGACTGACCTCAGGAAGGGGCAGTCACAGCTCCCCTCAGCCTCCAGGTCCTAGACTTTCTCTGGGTGAAACATCTCTTTGTTGAACAACTACTTGGGAAGCCCCTTAGTCTAGACCTCTAACCTATACTGTGTTCCCTTAAAAGGAGCCTTGGGACCCCTTGAGGTTCTCTTTCATGCCCTCAAGGTAAGGGAAACAGAATGAGTAAAAGTCTCCTCATCTTATCCTTTTGGATCACGTTACAGTATGGTCATGGCTTAGCTAATACAGGTGGCCTTGTGAGGCCTCCCTGTGTCAGAATTACCTATTCAAGAAGCACTGTTGATCTCTACGTTCACAAGAACTCTCAAATTCCAGGAGTCATATGCCAACTCTCCCAGGAATCACAAATGTCCAAAACTGATTCTCAGATACCCTCCTCAAACCTGTTCCTCTTCTCATTTCAGCTAATAGCAATTCCATCATTCCAATTGCTTGGACCAAAACCCTTCCTGACTCTTCTCTTTTCCCCATACCCCATAGCCAATCTGAGAGTAAATCTCATCACTTCTACCTTCAATATATATCCAGAATCCAGCCACTTCTAACCACCTTCCTTGCTATCATCATCTCTTGCCTAAATCACTGCAATGTCCTTCTAAGCCATCTCCCTGCTTCCAGCTTGCTGCCTGTATCAGTTAGCCATTGTCATCATGAAGATGCCTTAAGAATCAGCCACAAAACCTTAGTAGCAGACAATAGTGATGCACCTAGGGTTCACTGGGGATCAGCGGGGTGGCTTCTATTCATGCCTGGGGGTTCGCTGGTTGCGTTGACTGCCATCCCTTTGGGCTCGTTCTATCAGCTGAAGCAAGTAACAGGGTTAAGCTTAGAGTCAGAGTGAGGGATCCTTTCCAAGTTCTGTGGCTTAGATCAAATCAAGTGGCAGGGAAATGCATGGTGTCTCTTGTTGGGAGCAACTTGACATGGCAAAGGGTGTGGATGAGAGAAGTAAAGGACTGGAATCTTTCATACACTCAACGTCCCACATCCCACATCTGCATTGTGAATATTACATTGACACATCACTTCTCTGCTGAAAACCCTCCCACGGTTATAAAACTCTTGGGGGGAAATCAAAGGAAAAGCTTCATGACATTGGGTTTGGTAATGATTTAAATACGACACCAAAAGTGCAGGCAGCAACAGTAAAAATAAATAAATTGGACCCCATCAAGATTAAAGACGTCTGGGCATCAAAGGACACCATGAACAGAGTGAAAAGGCAACCTATGGAAGGAGAGAAAATATTTGCAAGTCATATATATCTGGCAAGAGGTTAATATTTCAGAATATATAAAGAACCCCAGAACTCAACAGCAAGAGAACAAACAACTCAGCTCACAAAAAGGCAAAGGAGTTGAATAAACATTTCTCCAGAGAAAATATACAAACGGCCAACAAGAACATGAAAAAGATGCTCAACATCAGCTATCACTGGGGAGATGCAAATCAAACTACAGCAAGATACTGCCTTATACCTGTTAGGATGGCTATCGAAACAAAACCAAACCCCAGAAAATAACGAGTGTTGGCAAGGATGTAGGAAAATTGGAACACTTGTGCATTGTTAGTGGGAATGTAAAATAATGCAGTCAGTGTGGAAAACAGTATGATGATTTCTAAAAAAAAAAAAAAAAATTAAACAGAATTACCATATGATCGAGCAATTCCACTTCTGGGTATATAGGCAAAAGAATTGAAAGTGGGGTCTTGAGAAGAGATCTGTACATCCCTGTTCATAGCAGCGTTATTCACAAAAGCCAAAAGATGGAAGCAACCTAAAATGTCCATCAGTGAAGAGATTAACGTTGATACGCTGTCACTGTACAATGGGATGATACTCACGCTACCACGTATCAAGATAAAACTTGAGGATGGATATTATGCTCGGTGAAATCAGCCAGACACAAAAAAAGAAATATTGTATGATTCAACTTATATGAGGTACACGGAGTCATCAAAACTACAGAAACAGGAAGTAGAAGCTGGAGGGGGCGGCGGTGGGAAGTACAGAGTTTGTTCTATAAGACGAAAGAGTTCTGAAGGTTGGTTACTCAACGATGTGAACATGTTAACACTGCTGATCTGTACGTTTGAAAATGGTCACAAGGTAAATGCCATGTTATGTGTACATTACCACCACGAAAAACAGACCCTCCTGTGACACCCTGAGCCCTTTCCTTAGCCTCCTTATACACACGCACCATCTCCTTCCCGAACGCTGCTCTCCCACACTCCCTCCTCATGGTTCCCGGGCTGGGCCCAGCAGGCCAGAGACAGGCACGTGCCTGGAATGCTCCATGCCTGGAATGCTCTTGCTCTAGATAACTGCATGGCTCACTCCTTCACCTACTTCAGGTCTTCTCAAATGTCACCTTCTTGGCAAGTCTTACCCGGAACTCTTTATCCAAAACGTCAGCCCCTGCCTTCCCGCCAACCTTTATTTCCATCTGACATTCCATACATTTTACTTATGGTCTTATCTTATTTTCCCCAGTAGACATCCAGTCAGGCAGGAATTCCCTGAGGGCAGGGATAATTGTCTGTTTGGGTTTTTCTGTTATTGTTTTTTACTGTTGAATTCCCAGAGTTTAAAACTTTGTCTCGGGAACCAGTAGTAACCTGTATTCATCAAGGTTCTCCAGAGAAACAGAATATATAGACTCTATATATTTATGGGGCACCTGCGTGGCTCAGTCAGTTAAGTGACTGCCTTCAGCTCAGGTCATGATCTCAGGGCTGTAGGATCAAGTCCCTCATTGGGCTCCCTGTTCACTGGGGAGCCTGCTTCTCCCTCTGCCTGCTGCTCCCCCCTGTTCATGCTCTTTCTCTCTCTTTCTCTCTCTCTCTCTCTCACACACACACACACAAACTAAATAAATAAAAATAATTTTTTAAAAAATCTATATATTTGCACCTATACCTATATCTAGATCTAGACTTTATCTGTATCTATATCTATCTTAGTCCTTTGGGGCTGCTACTAAACCAAATTACCTAGACTGGATGTTTTACAAACAACAGAAATTCATTTCCCACAGTTCTAGAGGCTGAGAAGTAAAAGACCAAGGTGCTGGCAGGTTTGGTGTCTGGAGAGAACCCACTTCCTGGTTCATAGGCAGCTGTCTTCTTGCTGAGTCCCAATATGGCACAAGGAGCAGGGGAGCTTTCTAGGTCTCTCTTTTTTAAGGACACTAATGCTGGGATGCCTGGGTGGCTCAGTCGGTTAGGCATCTGCCTTTGGCTCAGGTCATGATCCCAGGGTCGTGGGATGGAGTCCCACAGCCGGCTCCCTCCTCAGCAAGGAGTCCGCTTCTCCCTCTCCCTCTACCTGCTATTCCCCCTGCTTATGCTCTCTCTCTCTTTCTCTGACAAATAAATAAAATTAAAAAATAAAAATAAATACTTATATATATACTTTAAAAGGATACTAATCCTATTCGTGAAGCTTCTAACCTCATGACCTATTCACCTCCCAAAGGCCCCATCCCCTAAAACCATCATTTTGAGGGTTAGGATTTTAGTATATGACTTTTGGGGGGAAGCAAAGATTCAAGCCATAGCATATGTAAAGAAATTGATCATGAGAAATTGGCTCATATGATTATGGAGGCTGAGAAATCCTAAGATCTGCAGTTGGTAAACCAGAGACAAGAAGGCCAATGGTAGAGCTCTAGTCCAAAATTAAAGGCCCAAACACCGGGAGCTCCAATTGTATAAGTTTTGGTCCAAGTATGAGTCCAAAAACAGCAGAAGACCAATGTCTCAGCTCAAACACAATTAGGCAGAGAGAGAACAAATTCTCCTTACTCACCTTTTTGTTCTATTCGGGTCTTCCAAAGACTAGACGAGGCCCACCCTCATGAAGACTTTCCTCAGTTCCCCAGCAGAGATATTAATCTCATCCTAAAACATCCTCACAGACACACTCAGAATAATGTTTAACTAACTATGGGGGCATCCTGTGACTCAGCCAAACTGACACAAAATTAACCATTATAGTGCCCAAGAAATGTTTGCTTATTAAATGGATGAACTCCCACCTTCAGGTTCTTCTGCAGATTTCTAATTTGGGCAGCTAGGATCAAGATGTTGATCTCCCCTTCTTGCAAACCCAACCATTTTCTTTAAGTGATTACCTTGGTGCCTCCCCAGTTATTTGATTCAAGGAGAAATGAAAGGCAACCCTAATTCACTCCACTCCTCATTAAACCAGTTACCTCCAACACCACTCCTTAATATTCTTTTTTTTTAAAGATTTTATTTATTTATTTATTTGACAGACAGAGATCACAAGTAGGCAGAGAAGCAGGCAGAGAGGGGAAGGGGAAGCAGGCTCCCTGCTGAGCAGAGAGCCCAATGGGGGGCTCGATCCCAGGACCCTGAGATCATGACCTGAGCCAAAGGCAGAGGTTTTAACCCACTGAACCACACAGGCACCCCTCCTTAATATTCTTCTATGTAGATCAGGAAGTGGGGGAGAATCAAAGAGGTGGGGTGTGGCTGACAGAAGCCTGAGAAGGAAGTATCTGGCCCCCCAGGTTGGCAGACCTCTTAAGAATGTGAGGTGTTGGGGCGCCTGGGTGGCTCAGTCATTAAGCATCTGCCTTTGGCTCAGGTCATGATCCCAGAGTCCTGGGATTGAGCCCCGCATTGGGCTCCCTGCTCAGCGGGAAGCCTGCTTCTGACTTTCCCACTCCCCCTGCCTGTGTTTCTTCTCTCACTGTGTCTCTCCCTATCAAATAAATAAAATCTTAAAAAAAAAAAAAGAATGTGAGGTGTTTGTGTTTGATGTTGTCAACAGTGAATACTAGTGTTCCCAAGGTAGCAACATGGAAAGTCCCTCTTAATATCTTCTTGCACAAGACTTTCATGAGATAACAGGTTCTGAAAAATGGCCACAAATTCCTCTAATCCATACATTGCCTGCTTCTTCCCAGTGTGGCTTTTCATCTCTTCCCATCAGGGGTGGAAACGATTTTGAATCTGGACAGATCTTCTAAGTTGTAGGATTGAGATGGGGTGGGGGTCATTCTGAGCAATGTTTCAAGGATGCTTGCAGCTCTGTGCATATCTGCTTGGTACCCTGAGGATGCCAGGTAAAGTAGCCCAGGTTTGCATCCTTGAGAGTGAGAAATCATGTGGACAAAATGGTTTAGTCCATAGCTGGTACCAACCACCAGACATGTAAATGGGGCTTTCAGGTCAACCAGACCCAGTCATGCCTGATTGCAGCAACATGTGTGACTTCATTGGCTTTCTATTGCTGTATAACAAATCACCACAATCTTAGCAGCTTAAACAACACACGTTTATCATCTCACAATTCTCTATATCCAACATGGGTTTGCCAGGCTAACATCAAGCTGTCAGCAGGGCTGTGTTCCTTTATGGAGGCTCTAGAAGAGAATCTGTTAATTTGCTCATTCAGATGGCTGTTGCATTCCCTTGCAGTTGTAGGAATGAAGTTCCTATCCCCTTGCTGGCTGTTAGTGAGGGCTGTTCCCTGCTTCTGGAGATCTCCAGCATTCTTGGATTCATGGCCCCATTCCTCTAGATTCAAAGTCAGCAGTGATGAGCCAAATTTCTTTCATATTCAAATTTCTCATGCCTCTTCTTTTATAGCATCTCTCTGCCTGACTCTTCTGCCTTGGTCTTCCACTTTTAAGGGCCCATGTGACAACATTGGACCCACCCAGATAATCCAGGATAAAATCCTTATCCAGAAGTCCATAAATTTAATCCCATCTACAATGTCCCTTTTACTGTACAGTGTAACACACAACCCTAATGCCAGGGATTAGAGCATAGGTTCATAGGCATCTTTGGAGGAGGGGCGTTATTTTACTTGCCATAGTGACCCCAGATGAGAGCATCAGAAGAACCACCCAGCTGAGCCAAATCCAAAAGATGACCTATAGAATTATCAGCAAATAAAATGGGTAGTTTGCTAATGCAGCAATAATGAACTGATAAATCCTACATACAATAACATCTATCATTAAAAGCCAAAAAAAAAAAGTGCCTTTGGAATATGTACTCAAAAATTCTTGTGTTCTTGTATTCCAAAGGGGTCCCTCAAGACTTGAAAACTCTCAAAGTTCTTTGGGCTCAGAGTCCTATCCCAATCTTATTGCTATTAAACCCTCCCTGAAAATGGGAAGTTGGTGATAAATCTTGAGAACCCAATGGATTCGCAAAGTATGTTATCAGTAAAATGTAGTAGTTGGACCCCAAGTGATCATTGAATATCTACCCAAGCTCCAAGCTTTTCTGGTTAAGCCTCTTCTAGCTGCATGCTGAAAATCAGCCACCATGGCAGATGGGTCCCTTCAGGGCTGCCATTCGTCCTGCAAAGAGTTGGTCACATTTCAATACTTTGCACAGCATTGGTTGAAAAGAAGGCTTTACTGAAAAAAGGCAAAACCCACAAGGCCAAGGTGAGCAAGACAGTTTCACACACGGTCTTCAATTTCTCATTAAATCAAGGAGTGATCTGCTAGAGTCAGGACAACTACCCGACCCAGCATGGGCTCATTCCAGTGAAAGGACAGTACCCAAACTTGTGCCCCTTTGGGATATTTGGCTATTTGGCTAATAGGGCAAATGCAACAGCTCTTGGACTGCAAAGTCCCCAAATGTTCCCAATGCAATGTTCCCAATGGCATCCCCTGACAACCTCACTCGCAACAGTCGACATCCCAAATCCAGACCACTTGGCACCAATCTATGCCATAGGAGGGAGGGGAGTTTCTCCATTTGAATAGAACCTATGGCATGTCCACAAATGCCCTGGACCTGGCATTCCTTCCTTGAGATATGAAAGGAGGTAGGACTGCCTGCCTTTCTGTTTGCTGGGTTTTCCTTTCCCTAATAAGGTCATTCTGTATGACATTGTAGAATTGGTTCCTACCCCTTTTGTCAACACTGCAGGGGTTGTCAAATGTCAACCCTGCAGGATCCTACCCTGGCATGATAGTAGCTTTGTAAAAATAGACAGATGCTGGTATCACCCAAGATCAACTAACTAGGCCCACACACTGGAAATTTTTATATGCCATGGACCTTGTCACATTAGGAGAAATCTATGGACTCCTGCTCAGAATAGCATTTTTATAAAGCATAAAATTAAATGCATACATTTACAAAGGAACTCTCTTATAGTGGAAGAGAGAAATCAAAATATTAAGAAAACAAGTTTGTGATATAATAACATATCTGCTTCCATGTTAACTTTCAGTAACAAGATGCAGTGATGGGTCTAATAACCACAGTAATTCCAAAATAGTAACAAGAGTAAATCTTTTCCTCCAGATTTTACCCTCTACCAGTTCTCACCTTTATGATCTCTAATGATTTTCCCAGAAAAGAATCCCTTTACACGTTTGAAAAGAGTCTGTCTTCTCTAGTAATGATAATAACTCATTTTTCTATTTCTGGAATGCAAATAGTTTAAGAACCATTGTTAAATGGTCTAGGAGGTCACTGAGTTCCAAGGGCCCTATATGGGAATGATTCTATGAGCAAATACTAGCTAAGATATTAGGTGGTAGTACCTTAAATTATATCCTTCTCAGAGGCATTGACATCGTAATCAGTTATTTCTATGTATATTTAGAATGGAGATTTATTTTTAAATTTTATTTAGTACATGCCCACTAGAATAATTAAGATTACAAAGGCTGACAAAACCAATTACTAGCAAGAATATAAAACAATTGCTTTATATATTCCTACTGCTGGTAGGAATGCAAAATGGAACGGCCACTATAGAAAATAGCTGGGCAGCTTTTTATACAGTTGAATGAAAACTTACCATGGTGAACCACACCTACCCTGTGATTTTTATTCCTATTCCTAAGTAACAGCTCAAGAGAAAGAAAAACATGTGTTCACACAAAAACCTATGTGGGAATGTTTCTAGCAGCACAATTCATAACTAAAAACTAGAAACAACCCAGATGTCAACCAACTAGGAATCAATAGTATGGTATATCCTTATTATGGAGCAATATTCAGCAATAAAAACGAGTGAACTGCTAATGCAACACAGATGAATCTCAAAAGCATTATGCCAAATGAATAAACCCAGATATAAAGGAGTATACACAGTATGAGTCCATTTATTAGAAATTTTAGAATAGGCAAACTATATAGACAGAAAACTAACTAGTGGTTGATGAAAGGCTGGGATCAGGGGAAGGGAAAGGCTAGAATGTTCTGGGGTAGTGGAAATGGTCTGTATCTTGATTGGAGTGGCAATTAAACTTTTTGTCAGATGGGGCACATGGGTGTCTCAGTCGACTAAGTGTCTGACTCTTGATTTCGGCTCAGGTCATGATCCTCGGGTGGTTAGATCAAGCCCTATATTGGGCTCCATGCTCAGCAGTGAGTCTGGTTGGGATTCTGTCTCTCTCTCTCTCCCTCTCTGCTCCTCCCCACCATTCAATCTCTCTCTCTCTCTCTCTCTCTCAAATAAATGCATAAATATTTCTTTAAATTAAAAAAAAAAAAAACACGCGGGACGCCTGGGTGGCTCAGTTGGTTAAGCAGCTGCCTTCGGCTCAGGTCATGATCCCAGCGTCCTGGGATCGAGTCCCACATTGGGCTCCTTGCTCAGCAGGGAGCCTGCTTCTCCCTCTGCCTCTGCCTGACTCTGTCTGCCTGTGCTCACTCTCTCTGACAAATAAATAAATAAAATCTTAAAAAAAAAAAAAAAAAGAAAACACGCACTCTTTGTCTGAGAGTTGAGCTACATTGTTCAAGGATGAGAGGTGGGGTCAGAGTGGAGGTGTTAATTCTGAAAACTGATAGAGATGCAGAGATCCAGCCTCTGTGAGGCATGGCTACAAGTATACAAAGGGTTTGGGACCCTAGGTGCTACCCAGAGACCCTGGCAAAGAGTTCCCACCCAAATGAAGATAGGGGACAATAGAGGGATTAAGTAGACCTCTATCTCTTCCAACAGATCAGATAGCTGAGATACCAGTTCTGAGTAAACCTTGAGTGTTGTTAGAATCCTAAGGGAGTGGGGAGGGAACTGTTCACCAGAAGTCTCGGGGTTGGGTTTCTTCACTACTAAAGCCAATACAGGTTGAGTCTGATTTAGTTTCATTTAGGAGCATAAAGGAAGGTGAAAGTTCTTGAGTTTGATTCTCATGGAACATATTCATACAGATTCATACACATGAACATAAAATCATATCAATAGAGGGCTATTAGGGAAAACGGAATATCCAAAGAAAAGGCCACTAAACGTGGTTTTGGCACTGAGAGAGGTGGTGGGAGAATGCCTTGGCAGCAACAGGGCTCTAGTTCCGCTAGGATCTTACTAGAGGTTCATGCTTCTCATCCTGCTTTCTTAAAAAGACTCATTTACTTGGGATTAGAGACTTTTCAGGGACATGTACTTGGGTGGTCTGCCATGTAAGGAAGTGGAAAGTCAGTTTGAGCATCCTGCCCTAACTTGCAAAGACCATAATTTGCCAGACAATTTGTTTGGAAGAGTTGCCTTGTCTATGAAAGGCAGCCAATAGAAGATAACACTGTATAACATCAGTATAAATAAAGGCTTTCCTCTTATAAACACATACCTTAAATACCATGGGCAGCTCATCCGACCTCGGGAGTTAGCAATGGCCTGTTAATGTGATGGTTGCTAGTTTCAATTAGGGAAGAACCCCAATAACCCAAAGGTGTGTTTTCAAGGTAAACCAGAAAGATAGATGATTATGTTAACATCAGCTTATTATACTTATTTATGACTTCAGGAGAACCATCTCCTTATGTAATAGCTTGGCTTCATGAGAGTTGAGAAAGGCACTTTCATAGATAAATATGAAACTGTGAGTATAATGAGAGTATAATGTTGAGGATTTTTAATGATTAATTAAGATCAGTGATTAAGTAATTAAGAGTTTTTGAAATGAGGATACCTGGGTGGCTCAGTTAGTTAAGCATCTGCCTTCGGCTCAGGTCATGATCCCAGGGTCCTGGGATGGAGTCCCACATCTGGCTTCCTGCTCAGTGGGGAGCCTACTTCTCTCTCTGCCTGCTGCTCCCCCTGCTTGTGCTCTCACGTGTGCTCTCTCTCTCTTTCTCTCTCTCGCAAATAAATAAAAATCTTTAAAAAAAAATAGTTCTTGAAATGTCTAAGGTTTTACCAGCCCAGGATAATCTATGTGGATAGAGGGGGACTTTGAAGAATGTCTTAGATGGCTTGGGCTGCCATAATAAAAGACCATAGACTGGGTGACTTCCACAATAGTCTTCCACAGCTCTGTTTTCTCACAGTTCTTGAGTCTGGAAGGAAGTCTAAGATCAGGATACCAACATGGTCAGGTACTGGTGAGAGCTCTTCACCTGGCTTGTAGACTGCCGCCTTCTCACTGGGTCCTGACAACACCTTCCTGTGTGGATAGGGAGCCATCTCTCTCTCTTTCTTCCTCTTCTTATAATTCTATTAGATCAGGACCAATTCTGTGAGATAAGGACTCTACCCTTATGACCTCATTTAAACTTAATTACCTCCTAACAGCCCATCTCTAAATACAGTCATAGTAGGATTCTAGATTCCAACTTCTGCATTGTGGGTGATACAATTCACTCTTAAGCAAAGAATACAGAGTCCATCCCTCCCCTCAACTTGGAACTTGTGATGCACGAAGCAGCGGCAACTGGTAAGGAATGTGGAATCCATAGCTCAGAAAGAGGCAGGCTAGAGTACTCAAAATAGACTTTCTAAAGCTGGGACTCTCTTGGGACCAGCAAGCCTAACAGCAGATTTCCTAAACCCTGAATCCAATCTGGTACTTCCTTATGCAATGGCTCTCAACTGCTCCGTAGAAAATACCCAGAAAGCAGACCCCCAATTCCACTTCCAAGCCTCTTCTCTTGCCACACTGTGATGTAATCCTCTTGAGTTTCTTTTCAGGAAATGCCCCTTCACCTCCAAGGTTGTGCCCATGTAGTTCCCTCTACATGAAAGATTGACCCACCAAATACCTCATTCTCATCCCCTTACCTTCAGTTTTTGCCTGCTAGCTTCTCCCATCCTTGATATCTCAGTTTTGAAGACACTTCCTCCAGAAAACCTCAGATTACCCTCCCCAAGGCTGGTTATGTGGTTTTCATGTTTACTGTACTTCATGGTAGTGAAAACAATACCATGAACTCCCTCTCAGCCATCACTCAACTGCACTGGATGATGGAATATTCCATCAGTGTTCAAATTTCCTTCCTTGTCTCATAAATCATTTAAATTGTTTGTTTGAATCAAGATCCCAAGTTCACACTTTGCAAAATAACCCTTAAATTTTTTCACTGAGTTTAGATCTATAATATATATGCATTGACTGCACATCCCTTACCACATTGTTTGGACCACATAGTATCGTCTGTGCCTGCATACACTCTGGGCCGCACACCTGACATGCAAACTCCCGGTTCATATTCATACTTGCAGAGCTAACCCCAACCACACACTGTTACTGACTTTGTCCCCTCGAAACAACTTACCCAAATGCATTGACAGACAGTCCAGATGTACCACTACTATGTCATGGTCAGCACAAACTGGCCTCATCACTGGGCTCTCCAAGAGGAGGAAAGCAGTGCCTTAAAGGAAAAGAAGGTAAAGACTGTGTGATGCTGCAATGGGCAGCTCCAGGCTTATGGGGCACAGCCCTGGAGGGCATCTCAGGCCGTTCATAAAAATGGGATGAAACGTACAAGCGCTCCCTGTGAGACAGAACGCACCATAGGCTGGATCTAAGTTTAGGTGGATCCCAAGATCGTCCCCCTCCTAAGATCCTCTAAAAATAGCTTCTGTGGAAGCTTTTTAGGAAATCTGTGTTGCTCCTGAGCACAAACATGCTTTGATTTGATTCCAACAGAAAAAGGGATTACTGCCTGAAAGAAAAACACACACACACACACATACACACAAAAAAAAACAAAGAAAAAACCCCACCAAAAACAGGGCTCTTAGTGAGGGACACGGATGGGTAATGTACTATCGAGAATTACTTCCCTTGCCTTTTAGAACACACATAATGCTCCGCTGCCCCCATTTCTGCGATCGGTGCTGAAAACATAGAGGATGGGGGCTTCATCACTGCAATTTTGGGAGTGTTAGGAGGAGGGAGCCACAAGCCTCCTTCCCAGGGCTGCTTTGTAACACAGGACGTGTCCCAGAGAGAAATGCTGGGAAACAGAGAGGAAATAGGGGAGGATTTCTATTTCCATGTTGGCAGTTGATCACATTCAGTCTTATTCAGCGAGGCTGCCTCTGTGCCTGTTGCCATGGCAACCAGACATGATTAAATAGTTTATTGAATGCGGCTTCCGTGGACCAACATTCTAAAGCTGGGTCAGGTTTTCATCCTCGTGCCAGGTGTTACAAAGCCACCAGGGTGTTTTCTTCTGATTGGTATGTTTTTAATTTCACCGCCCACAAAGACCCAAACCTTTGAAATAAAATGGCCAAGCCCGCGAGCCCAAGATTTGTAGCGTTCTGATTAGCTTGTCAGGAATGACATAACTTGGCACATTTGCCTGGAGACGGCTGTCATCATAAAATTTTAGATGTGTCCATGCCACATTTTTGCATCCCAGTGTAGACAGCTCTGCGAGATCACCAAAGCCGTCCCTGATTCGCACCCTTCTCTTCCCTGACCGTGCTGGTTCAGAAAAAACATTCGTTGTTGTAGTGGCTTCTTTGTAACCTTTCCAGATGCTTCACATTCCTCATTTGTTTTCAGACTGGACTGCTGTCCGGTACTCGTCTGGCCAGACATCTTGTCTCCCTAACCGCCCAATGAAGTGTAGCATCCCTGGTTTCCTCCTCACATCCTGCCCTCTTAGTTACTCACATGACACACATGCATGAGCCACCGACACTTAGATGCTGTGTATCTGGGATTCTTTCCAGAGAGACTCTGCTGCGGTCAGTGTGTAGAAATCAGCACACAGCGGACAGTCAGCAACAAGGTGAGAGCTGGGGCAAGGCCATCTCAAAGGCCTGCGTGCAAATCTGGGCTTTGCTTCTAGAAAACGGGTGACTTGCTTCCTCTCCCACAACTGCGTGATGATCACTGGAATGCACTGCCCAGATTCCTTTTTGGGCCAGAAGGATTTATTCTCCCAGCTGCTGGAAGTGTTGTCAGCTGACAGCCGAATCTCTCTCCAGGAATTGCCTTCTCCTGAAAAGAGCTGGCTCCCACGGGACCCTGCTTCCTCCCTGGACATCCCACAAACAATATCTGGTTTACAGGGGGTGAAGATGGAAGTGGTATGAGGGCCTGGCCCCCTCATTCCTTCTCACCTTACTCCAACTCAAGATCCTCCTGTAAGATTATCCTTCATCCAACAGAGCCCCGTCTAGAGTTGGCCTAAGTCCTTGTTGAGATGTCTTTGCAGTCCAGCTTTTCCCACTGCTCAACCCTGCCTCTTTCCTTTCCCATCCAAGAGTGCTGCTTACAAGGATGCACCCTCATAAATGGGTACATGAATGTCCATCTCGGAATCTGCTCCTGGGATAAAGATCTGAAACAAACCTAAACTTCCTTTGAGAAGTCCCTTCTCTTACTTTTACAGTACAAGTTTGGAGTGGCTTGTTCCATACTCAGCCTTGGGTTTAAGGCAGTTGGAAAAGCCCATGTGCTCCTCCATTCCCAGGCCACAACCAGTGTCTGAATTAGGGCAATGAAACCATGAGAAGAGGTCTGATGAAGACTCCTGAAAACGAAGATTTCCTCATTTTCTGGAAGGTCTACCAGAAGACATGTTCTCTGTCATTGGATGTGAACAAGGCAACGTGTGGCCTTTGAGTTGCTGACGGGCATCTAAAGATGATAGGAGACGCTTGCTGAGATCACAGCCAGCATGGGAAAGTGGAGGTGAGAAGTAATCACGAGATTCAAACCACTGACTCAAACCACATCTGCACCAATCACATCTGCAGTCAGCCTACCTGTGTGCTTCTCAACCTGTGAACCAATTAATTCATTCTATTGTCTAAGTCCATTTCAACTTCCCCAGCTGTAAAATGACATTGATGACTCTAGAACCTTCTTCACATGGAGGTTTTGGAGAATAAATTTTCAGTAGACCCAGCACATCAGAAGTATCCCGTGGATGTTAGTGATTCATATGGATTTCAAAACCCACAGCTGATTTATCTGATGGAACCATGGGTTCCTCAAAGGTACAAAGGTCTGTACTGAACAATGTCTGGGCTTCCCTTCAACCTGTAGTTCAAAGCTTAATCCAGAGCTAAGATTTTCAACCTTTATGTAGTGGCATTTTTAAAAACTGAGATCTCGTGTGGAAACCCATAGATACATATATACGTAATAATCCCCCAAATGTGAGGGCGCTTTCTGTATGTTAGGTACCATGCTCAGCATTTTACTTTTAGGTTATGTGCGTGTACTTGTGTTATGTATGAATTCACTGACCCCTCCCAACAACCCTATTATTGTCAGTTGTACTTCCTGGAAAACTTCATGAATGCACTCACAATGATAACAGAGAATGGTGGGATTTGATGAGTATCATCACTATTTACTCTGAGTAATGGACACTGTGAATGCAGTTTTGGGGTCACAAGACCTTTTTTAAAAACCAGGAAATAGAATATATGTAGCAGAAATAGCCTAAAATAATAGCTGCATGTGCGCATAAGGGTGTGCGTACACACACACACACACACACACACACACACATTTATTTCAGAGCTTTAGCTGGGTCTCTGTGGGGCTGAGAGCCATTGTGAGAAATGTAGCAGCTCAGTCACAAACCTCTTTCATATTCCAAACAAGCCTGAGAAAACAATCTGTAGAGGGGAAGGAGAAAGGAAGGCAGATTAAGGAAAGGAAGGAATATAACCTTATATAGAAATGTGAAATTTTATATTCACCGGGAAGAGGAAATATGCCAGTTATAGGATATATAGGAAAATGTTTCATTTCCTCCTTTTGGGTTTAGACTAAGAATTTACGTCTGTCCTTGGGAGACTGTGTGTATGTGTTAGGGGAGGTGTGTGTGTGTGTGTGTGTGTGTGTGTGTGTGTGTGTGTGAGCCTTCAGCTCCCTGATAGGCAATTAGGGAATAAAGTGTTTTATCTGCAACTACACTGGTAGGGAGATTTCAGGACTGGGATTTAAGGACCCCTGTCTCTGCGGGACTCTTGGAAGGGACTTGGAATAACAATACCTTCAAGAGCAATCTTGACACCCATGCCCGCAAGGTGTTGACCAGGACCAGATAAATCAGCCTCAGGGTCATGAACTGCTCAGGGAGAGACTAAATCAGGTTTGAATGAGCAGAAGAGCTAGAGAGCCTTCCACAGAGTGGAAGATGAGTTGGCGGGGCCAGATTTCAGAACTGGGGTGTGCCAATAAGAAGTCTCAATGAATAGCTGGACTGTTGGGAAAGGGTTCCCTTCAACTAGAAGAGAATTCCTGCATAGCCTCATCTGAAACCACGTCTTTCCTATCTAGTGATCTGGGTTTTCCTCAAGAGTATGGTGATATTTGACACGCCCGCATACCTTGTGAGCCATGGCAGTCAAGGGCCATGGGACCTGGGGAGACCTGTACAAGGATGTCCATCTCCGTCCAAGGCAGAGAAAGGAAGGAAGGGCCCCTCAAGACTGGGGAGTGGGTGGGGTCCATGATCAATGTCAGGAAACTTTTGTGTCCTACAAGAATGTGTAGATCATAAAGGGTCCAGAAGACTGACTCTTGAGTTAAAAGTAGGGTCAAATAAGCTTTTTTCCTTAGCAGAGAGTAATCAAAATCCATTCCAAACATTTCTCTGCAGAATTTAAAATATTTGTTCAATATTTCCTGTAGTGGAAATGTGAGATCATGTTAGCGATTGTCAAAGAAGTTGTGGGGACTGTGCATTTCTTAAAGAGAGAAATTCAGTACCTGGGGACCTCTTATCACTATCTATGGAGGATTCCTTATGCGAGTACCCAGGTCCATGAAATACAGCACATTTTCTGGTAGATGCATGGCAGGACATCTGGATAGAAAGAAAAGAGAGTGGCATGGGACGGGAAGGCAAGAGCTCCAGCTTCAACCTGCCACTAGCTAGCAAAGTAACCTCTGGCCCATCTCATTGACCTCTTAAAGCCTAAGATGTCTTTTCTTTAAAGTGGGAGATTTGAGGGGTGCCTGGGTGGCTCAATCATTAAGCGCCTGCCTTCGGCTCAGATCATGATACCAGGGTCCCAGATTGAGCCCCACATCAGGCTCCCTGCTCGGCGGGAAGCCTGCTTCTCCTTCTCCCACTCTTCCTACTTGTGTTTTCTCTCTCTGTCAAATAAATAAATAAAATCAATTTTAAAAACTAAAATAAGGGGGGCGCCTGGATGGCTCAGTGGGTTAAAGCCTCTGCCTTTGGCTCAGGTCATGATCTCAGGGTCCTGGGATCAAGCCCCGCATTGGGCTCTCTGCTCAGCGGGGAGCCTGCTTCCTCCTCTCTCTCTGCCTGCCTCTCTGCCTACTTGTGATCTCTGTCTGTCAAATAAATAAATAAAATCTTTAAAAAAAAAACAACTAAAATAAGGGGTGCCTGGGTGGCTCAGGGGGTTAAGTCTCTGCCTTCGGCTCAGGTCATGATCCCAGGGTCCTGGGATCAAGCCCCGCATCAGGCTCTCTGCTCAGCAGGGAGCCTGCTCCCCCCCCCTTCTCTGCCTACTTGTGATCTCCGTCTGTCAAATAAATAAATAAAATAATTAATTAATTAATTAATTCAAGAAAAATGAGAGGTTTGCAAATTCCACAAATAGAGATTCATTTTTTTGACCTCTAGTGCTTCCTCCTGCTGAAATACACACAGCCCTGAGAGTGTGGTCAGAAACCATAATCAGGTATTTATGCTAACATGAATTTATTCAAGAACAGGCTTTGACAGGGATGCCTGGGTGGCTCAGTTGGTTAAGCGGCTGCCTTCGGCTCAGGTCATGATCCCAGCGTCCTGGGATCGAGTCCCACATCGGGCTCCTTGCTCGGCAGGGAGCCTGCTTCTCCCTCTGCCTCTGCCTGCCACTCTGTCTGCCTGTGCTCGTTCGCTCTCTCTCCCTTTCTCTCTGACAAATAAATAAAATAAAATCTTTAAAAAAAAAAAAAAAAGAACAGGTTTTGACAGACAAGAAGGGAGCACTGGAGGTCATTGAGTTGGAGAAAGAGCATGGAAGACTGGAGGAGGTCATTGAGTTGGAGAAAGAGCATGGAAGGGAGAGGCCAGACAGGCCAGCATACGGTTTTGATGAGCGCTAAGAAGAAAAATGAGGCTGGGACAATGTCACCTTGTCAAAGTGAGAGGGAAGTAGACCCTCCCCACATGTCACCATAGTAAGAGCTGGGGTTGACTAAATATTTGTTCCACTGTTAGACAGCCGCTGGCTGTGCTGGTGAAAACCCAAAGTGCCAAATCGTCATCCTTGGGTTTCTTGTGAGGTTCTGGTGCAACTGCCGGGTGGCTGTCCTTCAGTGAGAGAATGAAGTCCTTTCTTTCCCTTTCCCCCCAAAATGTATGTCTGGTGGTCATTCATTTCTAATGAAACCATTTACTGAGAATGTGGGGAACTTCTCTGTTTTACCCACTCCAAAACAAAAGATTAGTTAACGATTTTTTTTTTAAAAAAGGTGGCATCCGAGGGGGTAAAAATCCCTTCGGTTCCTTCCAGCTCTGAACTACTTTGGTTGCGTGTCTTGCCTTGCATCCAAAGAATGGAGGTGTTTGAAGGAGGCCCATTCCCACAGGAACCAATTAAAGGAGAAGGAATGCACCGTGCTCAGGGCTGACCAATTTGGCTGACTCACTGGGAGCAGAAAATGCACTCTGTCCGTATTTGTGGAGCAAATAAAAGAGAGCTGTAAAATAAATAAACAAATGCATAAATAAAAATAAATTTAAAAAAAAGATCTGTGTCTTGCGGCTTGGGGCGTCTCCTCATTTCTCCCAGAAGTTCAGCAGACACTGTGAAGTAGAGATGAAACTCTGTGATTTTCTACAGATAGGTTCAGCTGCTCAGCTCAGTGCAAGGCTCTGTATAAACAACTCCCTTTAGAAGCAGCCAAGAAGGGGTGCCTGGGTGGCTCAGTGGGTTAAAGCCTCTGCCTTCGGCTCAGGTCATGATCCCAGAGTCCTGGGATCGAGCCCCACTCTCTGCTCAGCGGGGAGCCTGTTTCCTCCCCTCTCTGCCTGCCTCTCTGCCTACTTGTGATCCCTGTCTGTCCAATAAATAAATAAATCTTTTAAAAAAAAGAAGCAACCAAGAAAAGGGTCTTAACAAATACAGCATGCTTGGATAGTTTTGGACAATCTCTTCATCTGATCATCTGATCCTTACCATTCACAAAGCAAAACAAAAATGTTTCTTTTGATATCACTGAAGATTTCTAATTGGGTCTTGGAGCGCCTAGGTGGCTCTGTCAGTTAAGCATCTGACTCTTGATTTCGGCTCAGGTCATGATCTCAGGGTGATGTGACCGAGTCCCACATCAGGTTCCGTGCTCAGCCCAGAGTCTGCTTGAGATTCTCTCT
This sequence comes from Taxidea taxus jeffersonii, assembly GCA_003697995.1. Classification (NCBI taxonomy): domain Eukaryota; kingdom Metazoa; phylum Chordata; class Mammalia; order Carnivora; family Mustelidae; genus Taxidea; species Taxidea taxus. Next base: position 64,000 of record ML112069.1, read on the forward strand.
CCCTGTCCCTGTGCCCCTCCCCCTCCCTGTGCTCACACTTGCATGTGCATGCCCTCTCTCTCTCTCAAATAAATAAATACATCTTTCAAAAATCTTTTTTTTAAAAAATTGGGTCCTGAATAATATAGCGACTGTAGTAAAGTGGCAGGAGAAAATATAAAGGTGGCATTTTGGTCCTGAAATAAGCTTTCCTCCTCAAAGAAACAAATACGAACAACTGGGCACATTTCCTCCACAAGGTTTCCTCAAGAACAGATGGACCTGGGATCTTTGACCCTTGTGTGTCTGGTGACTCACTCTCTATATGTAAAAAACTTTTTAGCTGTCAGAAGAAGATTAGACAATACAGCCCTATTCTCCGCAAAACAGATTTCTTCCCAGAGAATTTTATTTATCCACTCACTTTTCCTGATTTATTCTGAGGCACTTGAGACATTTTTTTGCTCTGTGGGGAGATGATCTGAATTCACTTAACAGAGGGTAGGCTAGACTTTCCAGACCCGTAACCTGACAAAGGGGATTTATGGCTTTTCCAAGTGCTGGAAAGTGGGAGCTTCCGTGGGTTAAACTCCACTGATAACTTGCTGGTGATTTGTACCCAACATTTAGTGATTTATTAACATAACAGAAGAGGATCTGTTTAAGGTATTAGAGCAGAATTCAAATCCTGAGTCAATTGTAGCCAAGTGAATGACAACTCCCAGTTGCATAATTATTAGATCCGTTGTCAGCACTGTGCAACACAGTCTTGTCATAGACATCAAAGTGAGACGTTATGCTTTAAAAGGTCTATTTTCTTAACGTCAATGTCTTCTACAAATAGAAGAATGTTAAACTACCAGAAGCTCATCTGGAGTTTCACTCACGCTCTCATCCAGAAGAGTTTAAGCTGAGCTGAAACCTTCTTCTCTTACCCCATCTCACAAGACTTGGATCTCAGAGGAGAAAAAAAGAAAACGGCAAACTCCAATGAGAAACACAGGAAATGAGACTCGTGAGAAAATTCTTCCAGTCTCTGCATCTGAAGTTGTGTGCGGCTGTGTCACTGAGGGCTGAGACCACAGCAAAACAGGAACTGCTTAGCTAAGCACTTTCCACTGAAGTGGTCTCAAGAATGTCCCTATTTTTGGCTTCAGATGCTGATTCACATTGTCAGTTTTTAGATACGGACCTATTGTGTGACTGGCCACACACAGCAGGATCCCCAGTTAGGACAGAAGTAGTTCATTGTTCATGTTGCCTTGGATTCATTTCAAATCTAACAAGTTTCCGGGGCACCTGGGTGGCTCAGTTGGTGAGTGTCTACGTGTGGCTCAGGTCATAATCCCATGGTCCTGAGACCAAGCGCCCTCCTGCCCTTCCTCACACACCCTCCCTGCTCACTGGGGAGTCTGCTTCTCCCACTGTCCCCCCCGACCCATGCTCGTGTTCTCTCTCTCTCTCCCTCTCAAATAAATAAATATAATCTTAAAAAAAAATCTAACAGTTTCCTTAAAAGTTTTCCCAGTATTGTCATTTGTGGAAAAATTGTCAGTTTAACCATGGGTATAACTGCAATGATGGGGGGTGCAGGGGACAGAGCTAAGAAGAGAATAAGAGGAACAAAGAGGCTTATTTCAGACAGGATGGTTGGGGAGGCTTCTCTGAGTGGATAATAATTAAGCTAAGATCCAAAGGAAGAAAAAGCTAGTGTAAGAAAAGCATGGGAGGGACACCTGGGTGGCTCAGTTGGTTAAGTGGCTGCCTTTGGCTCAAGTCATGATCCCAGCATCCTGGGATTGAGTCCCACATCGGGCTCCTTGCTCGGCAGGGAGGCTGCTTCTCCCTCTGCCTCAGCCTGCCACTCTGTCTGCCTATGCTCGCTCTCGCACTCTCTCTCTCTCTGACAAATAAATAAATAAAATCTTTAAAAAAAAAGAGAGAGAATGGGAAGAGCTTTCCTGAAGAAGGAACGGCATGAACAAAGGCCCTGTGGCTGGAAAGGGCCAGGGTAATGAGCCCGAGGGACAGGGGTATGAAATGAGTTTGGGAAGGTACGTAGGTACTACAGCAGCTTAGCGGGCACAGCAAATTTAGTTTTAATTCCAAGCTAGGTAGAAATCTACTGAAATGTGTTAAATAAATCATGGTACAATATGCTTTATAAAACCAACCTGTTCTCTGTGTAGAAAATAGTTGGATAGGGCAAGAAGATTGGGTGGTAAGGGAGGTGGAGAGGTTTGAAACGGGCTTTGGTGATAAAATCAATAGCCCTTCTGATGAATTGGATACAGCGAGAGAGGGAAAGGATGAATCAAGATATACCGAAGTTTCTCACCAGGGAGATTAAGTAGGGGTGGTACCATTTACAAAACAGGTAAGGCTTAGGGGTAGGACAACAGGTTTGGGAAGTGAGGAAACAAGAGCAGCAGGAGACACATTGTGGTATCTATGAAATTCTCTAGTGGGAATATCAAGAAGGCAGTTGGATATAGGAGTCTTGAGTTCCAGGAAGAGATCAAGACTGGAGGTATTAAAATTGACATTGTTGGTATTCACATGGTATCAGAGCCATGGGATTGGATAAAGTTATGTGGAAAGATAAGAGAGAAAATTACCAAATTTAGAGGTTGGATAGTGGAAAAAGAATTTACCTAGATGGCAAACAAGGAGAAATCAGTCTCCCGGGGACCAGGAGGAGAGTATTTCCAGAAACAAAGGGGTGGTCAGCTGGGTCAGTGACGCTTAGAGATCAGTTAATACAAAAACAGAAAAATGTCCATCAGATTGGGCAACAAGGAGGTTGTTGTTAACCGTGATGAAAGCAGGTTCGATGAAATGATGGGGCCAAAAACCAGGCCAGAGGGAATGGGGGAGGGAAAGAGATTGAGACAGCATGTGGAGGGCGTTCTTCCAAGAAATCTGGCCCTGATGAAAGTAAGTTAAAAAGATCCTTGCTTCTATACATGTTGTGCAAAAACAAAGCTCTAAGATTCTTTTCTTATTAGTCTGGTTTTCCCTTCCTGTTTTGATTGCAAAGTCCTCTTTGCTTCAATTTTCAATTAGCACTAACTGGAAAATCACCTCCTTTCATCCCAGCACGAAACCTGGACATTATTGTCCTGTAAAGTAACTACTAATTATGTTGGCAAAAGTAAACTTCCTGAACGACTGTGTCCTTGCTGAATAAAGATATCATTTAGGCGGCCCTGATTTCTTGTTAGAAGCTGAAAATATTTATCTTCATAAAACCAAAAAATTATTCAGGAGAAATAATCCCCTTTATAGTTCAGCCAAGAAATTGAAAATGACCTTTAAGGGCAGGGACAGCTTGTCTCCTATTGTTAGTGCAATAATAACTTTGGAAGAGGAGAAATTGGTCTGTCATGCTCAATTCTGTTCCATCTCTTTTCTTCGGCAAGACATGTCAGGAACTACCAGTCCTAAAGACCCTCTACCCCTTTCCCAGCTCCTGGACAAAAATCTTTGCTTGGGTTTTCCTTAAAATGCTCCTGGCTTCCATATTATGTACATTCCTTGTGTCTTTTCTTCTCTCAACTATCTTTTCCTTAGTTAACTGAGCTCGGTTTCGAAGACTGCTCCTAATGATCACACCTCCTAGTCCTTATGCCCTTGTGTAGTCCCCTCTCTCACTGAAAAGGGCTGATTGATGCTTGATGTAGGAAAAGACATTGGGGTTCGAAGCCAATGGCCAAGAAAGAGTTCTTGAGATGTCTTTCATGCAAAAACATGGTTTTATTAAAGCTCTTTATTAAAGAGCTTCTTCACTAGGGTTGTGAAGAGCGATTGATGATATACTATATGGTTGGGGGAGGTAAAGAAAAAGGGAGGTGTCCAAAAAGACTTTCATATGCTAAAGAAAACCCTCAGGATACTTGAGGTCTTGCTATTATCAAACTAAGTTTGTTTTTCCCTCCAGCAAAGCATTAACACTAAGATAGTTAGAAGTTTCCTGCAAGAATGTCACACATATCTCACCCAGGGTCCTGGGCGTGAGGTGTCAGCCTGTGCTTTGTCCTCAGCTTGCCTTCTGCTTCCTCATCAATGTCTGTGACCAATACGACAGTACAGAAATGACAGAGGACGACTTCTGGGGCTAAGTCACAAAAAACATAATGGCTTCCATCTTGCTTTCTCTTGGACTACTTACCCTGGGAAAAGGCAGCCTCTGGGTCATGAGAACAGTAAAGCAGTTCATTGAGAGGCTCTTATGGAGAGGACCTGAAGGTTCCTGTCTATAACCAGGACTATGTGAGTGTGCCATCTTGGAAATGGATCTTCCAGCCCAAGTCAAGATTTCAGATGACTACAGCCCCAGCCAACACCTACTGCAGCCTCCTGTAAAACCTGGAGTCATATCACTCAGCTAGGCTGCTACTGAATTCCTGACCAGTGGAAACTGTGATATAAAATGCTTATTGTTTTACAACACTAAATTTGAGCGTTATAGAGTAATAGATGATAGTACATCACTGAGATTGATATTGGGAACAGCTCTAAAACTTGCCAGAAGAGTTTACATTCTAAAGACGATTGGTTTATTATATGTTAATAATATCTAAAAAAAAAAAAAAAGAAGAAGATTGTTTTAAATTCAAATCTGTAACTGATAAATTTCAGAACACAGAAAAAAATCCAGTGAAGGATTCAAGGCAGAGGTAAGGACATGAGATCATTTTCCTGCACATATGTGTATTTTGGAAAGTAGGGGAGGGCAGAAGATACTAATATACAGTAAATAGGTCCTATATAACCTGGCTTCAGATCAAACCTCTCCTAAGTCTGTCCTTCTTGTCAGAGTTTCTTTAAAAAAATATTCACTGCAGCAGACTATCATGTTAGATTAAAAATAACCACTTCTGGGGGAAGCCAGTTAGACCATAGACCACCAGGCTGGGAGGAAACCCAAGCTAGCCATCTGGAAAGCTACTAGAAAGGAAAGAGATGCCTGACCAGCCCCTACTTGGTCCAGCCATCCCAGCCGAGGTGCAGGACTTGCAAGTAGGGAAGCCATCTTGGACATCTGGTCCAGTGAATCAGCCAATTCCAGCCCTAGCTGCCATCTCACTGCAACTATATAAGAAACCTGAACAAGATCCTTCCAGCTGAGCCCAGCCAGCCAACAGAACAGAGGGAGATAATACCATGGTTGTTTTAAGCCACCAAGTTGTAGAATGGTTTTTACTTGCAGCAAAATAATTGGAACAATGAAAGAGGGAATTGATCAGAGAACACTAGGATGTATTAATACAGAGGTGTTCACTAGTTTGTAATGGAGCCATTGTCTGGTGGTGTAACTTTCTCCAGCTCTGCAAGTTCAGGAGAAGAGGAGTAAATAGCAGGGCTGGGAAAGATTATTATTTTGCCACATGACATGAAGAGACAGCAAACCAAGGGGTGATAAATGGGCATCTAATGAAACTGAATTTGATTTAAAAAGGAGGCAAAGGGGCGCCTGGGTGGCTCAGTGGGTTAAAGCCTCTGCCTTCAGCTCAGGTCATGATCCCAGAGTCCTGGGATCGAGTCCCACGTCGGGCTCTCTGCTCAGCGGGGAGCCTGCTTCCTTCTCTCTCTCTCTCTGCCTGCCTCTCTCCCTACTTGTGATCTCTCTGTCAAATAAATAAATAAAATCTAAAAAAATAAAAAATAATAATAAAAAGGAGGCAAAGAATCCAGAAAATGGAGATATGGCTCCCAAAGTCTTGTTGTCTAGGGCCAGTGTTGCTCCCCAAATTAACTTGTTTAAAAAAACCCAAAGCTAATAGTTGACCATTAGCATTTTCCTTGTGAACTCTTGGCCACGTCATTTCATCACATTTTTCTGTCTTCCACTGTAATAACTTAGGCACTGAGTTATTCTCAGCTATGACATGGTGACAGTTCATAGGGCAATGGCCATCTTGTTCTTTTGAACATCCTGGTAGCCCCCTGCCTTATGCTTCAAACAGGCCTTCAATGAAAGTTTGTAGTGCTGCTAGTTATTTAGCTTTAAGAAGAAGCATCAACATCCTCTTATTGTTAACATTTTTCTTGATCATGAAGCAGAGTGCTGGAAGCTTATGGTACTGGCACCAAAACAGACACATAGATCAATGGAACAGAATAGAGAACCCAGAAATGGACCCTCAACTCTATGGTCAACTAATCTTCAACATATCAGGAAAAAATATTCAAGGGAAAAATGATAGTCTCTTCAACAAATAGTGCTGGAAATATTGGACAGCCACATATAGAAAAATGAAACTGGACCATTTTCTTACACCATACACAAAGACAAACTCAAAATGTGAGACTGGAATCCATCAAAATCCTAGAGGAGAACACAGGCAGCAACCTCTAGGACCTCAGCCACAATGACTTCTTGCTAGACACGACTTCAAAGGGAAGGGAAACAAAAGCAAAAATGAACTATTGCGGGACGCCTGGGTGGCTCAGTTGGTTAAGCGGCTGCCTTCGGCTCAGGTCATGATCCCAGCATCCTGGAATCGAGTCCCACATCGGGCTCCTTGCTCAGCAGGGAGCCTGCTTCTCCCTCTGCCTCTGCCTGCTACTCTGTCTGCCTGTGCTCTCTATCTGACAAATAAATAAATAAAATCTTTAAAAAAAAAAAAAGAACTATTGGGACTTCATCAAGATAAAAAGCCTCTGCACAGTAAAGGAAATGGTCAACAAAACTAAAAGGCAACCTACAGAATGGGAGAAATGACATACCAGATAAAGGGCTAGTATCCAAGATCTATAAAGAACTTATCAAACTCAACACCCAATAAACAAAGAATCCAGCCAAGGAATGGGTAGAAGACATGAACAGACACTTCTCCAAAGAAGACATACAAACGCCCGATATACATGAAAAAATGCTCAACATCATTTGGCATCAGGGAAATACAAATCAAAACCATGATGAGATACTACCTCACACTAGTCAGAATGGCTACAATTAACATGTCAGGAAATGACGGCTTTTGGCAAGCATGTAGAGAAAGGGGAACCCTCTTATACTGTTGGTAGGAATGTAAGCTGATACTGGAAAACAGTATGGAGGTTCCTCAAGAAGTTCAAAATAGAGCTACCCTACAACCCAGCAATTGCACTACTAGGTATTTACCCCAAAAGGTATAGATGTAATGATCTGAAGAGTCACATGCACCCCAATGTTCATAGCAGGAATGTCCACAATAGCCAAACTATGGAAAGAGCTGAGATGTCCATTGACAGATAAATGGATAAAGAAGATGTGAGACACACACACACACGCATGCACACACACACACACACTGAAATATTACTCAACCATCAGAAAGGATGAATACTTACCATTTACATAGATGTGGAGGGAACTAGAAGGTATTATACTGAGCTAAATAAATCAATCAGAAATAATTATCATATGGTTTCATTCATATGTGGAATATAAGAAATGGCAGAGAGGAGCATAGGGGAAGGGAGGGAAAATGGAATGGAAAGAAATCAGAGAGGGAGGCAAACCATGAGAGATTCTTAACTATAGGAAACTGAGGGTTGCTGGAGGGGAGGTAATGGGGGGATGGGGTAATTGGGTGATGGGCATTAAGGAGGGCATGTGATGTGATGAAGTGCTGGGTGTTATATGCAATTGATGAATTATTGAACTTGATATCTGAAATTAATGATGTACTATATGTTGGCTAATTGAATTTAAGTTTAAAAAACCACTAGAGGGGTGACTGGCTGTCTCAGTCGGTGGAGCCTGTGACTCTTGATCTCAGGGTTGTAAGTTTGAACCCCATGTTGGGCATGGAGTCTACTTAGAACAAACAAACAAAACACTGGAAATATACTTCCTATCACTGTTTTTGGTCACGTTGATGACTTTTCTTGGTCAGGTCAACCTCCTCATTCTTGGGGTGGCTCTTGACTTTGGTAAGGCTTCCAATAACAAATACTTCAGACTCAGCTCTTAGGTGTTGACCATTCAATAATGAAAATGCTTATTCTTCAGGGGAGGTAGACTAAGGCAGGATTTTTTTTTTTCAATATGAACCTTTGGCAGGGCATTCGGCTGGCAACAAAATGATATTTGAGACATTAGAGAAAGGATTTAGGAACTGAGTGTTCCCAGGCTTATCAAGTGGATGGTTTGTACTAGACAATCAAGAAAGAAGGATTTATTTTCAGAAAGAAAGTACATGCTACTAAGAGAGTTAATGGGACAAAAGTTTTCTCTCTTGCCTTCTACACCTGCTATTCTGAGGCTATTCTACTTGAAGAACAAAATGTGAGAATCATTGTCTGCAGTTTTCCATAGAAGCTGTCTCAGTGGTTGCTGATAAGTTGCAGACTCTACAACAACCACTCCCAAACCATTAAAACAGGTCTGAACCCATCCTGTCTGGTAAGTTGCTGATATTTCACAAAACAAAAGTGAGAAAAGTAAATGCAGATGGAGCCCAAGATTTCAACCCATGACTGTGTTGACTGGGCATAGAGTAGGAAATACACTGGTATCTACGGAGTTGGGTTTTTAATCTCCATATCAAGAAAGGCTCAAAATCTTTTGCGCAGAGACAATAGAATGCAATTAATACATATCCTACTGTATTGTGATTACATACCCTACTATGTCTACCAAAGCCCAAGAATTCAGGGGTAGGAAACACTGGCTTTCATTTCCCTAAAAAGGTAAAAGACAAAGGTTACTTACTACATACCTTAAAAAAATTTTTTAGATGACTTACTATTTTGGCAGCCAAAGCAGCTAGAATTCTATAATCTCACTGTATCAAATGAATAAGTAGGATATCATTTAACTTAGAAGACTTTTTTTTGGTCACCTAAGGAACACTTTAGGGATGGATGGTTGGCTCAGTGGGTGGAGCACAAAACTCTTGATCACGAGGTTGTGAGCTCAAGCCCCACGTTGGGCACGGAGCCTACTTTAAAAAATCAAAAGAAAAAAGAAAGAAAGAATACCTTAAGGAGGGACCATATATCTCTTCCAAATGTATTTCATGAATAGCTTTAATCCTTTTGTTATTGAAAAAGTGGCATTGTGAAATTAAAGTGGGTAGATTTTTATAGCAATAAACACAGTACAGATAAATACTTTGGAAGGTCGGGTGCCTGGGTGGCTCAGTAGGTTAAAGCCTCTGCCTTCAGCTCAGGTCATGATTCCAGAGTCCTGGGATCGAGCCCCGCATCGGGCTCTCTGCTCAGCAGAGCAGCCTGCTTCCCCCTTCTCACTCTACCTGCCTCTCTGCCTGCTTGTGATCTCTCTCTGTCAAATAAATAAATAAACAAATAATCTTTAAAAAAAATACTTTGGAAGGTCAAAATCTTTATTAAGTTAAATAAATTTTAAAGGTTATGAGCTAAGTGTAGGGGCGCCCAGGTGTCTCAGTTAGTTAAGCATCTGACTCTTGATTTCAGCTCAGGTCTTGATCTCAGGGTCATGAATTCAAGCCCCACACTGGACTCCACACCAGGCATGGAGCCAACTTAAAAAAAAAGTTGTGGACTAAATCTTTAAATAAACTTTTACCTAATTATCTTTCCATTTATTTGATCGATAGCACTTAAAAAAAAAAAAGATTTTATTTATTTATTTATTTGTCAGAGAGAGAAAGAGGGCATGCACAAGAAGGGAGAGTGGCAGGTAGAGGGAGAAGCAGGCTCCCCGCTGAGCAAGGAGCCCAATGAGGGACTCAGTCCCAGGACCCTGAGATCATGACCTGAGCTGAAGGCAGATGCTTAACCGACAGAGCCACCCAGGTGTCCCCTGATATTATTTTTAGTACATCATATTGCAATTGTTTACATTCTAAGCTATGATTCACATTTAATACAAATAGCTATCCTTCGAGCAAGGATATCCTTCGAGAAAGGACATTTTTTCCAAATAATGAAGTCATACAGAATTTTTAAGCCCAAAAGAAAGATTTCTGTAGGTGAAAGGGACATAGTGTCCTTTAGCTCAGCCTAACTTCTACTTGACCTGGGAAATTTGTAGAGTTTATCTCTGTCTTGTTTCTGTTGTTGTTGTTGTTGTTTTCTAGAAAGATCACCAAACCCAAACGTTTTCACAACATCCCTCATGGATTGTAAATATATTGCCACTGCTTACTGGCTATGGAAATAGCCTAAGAAGTTCAGGGATTTATCAAAGTTCTTGGCAAATGTGTTGTGGGAAAAGGTAAATGATACTGGAACCAAGGATATTGGATACAATCTTGATGTTCGTTATTTACCTTCTTTTTTTTTTTAAGATTTTGTTTATTTATTTGACAGACAGAGATCACAAGCAGGCAGAGAGGCAGGCAGAGTGGAGGGAAGCAGGCTCCCCACTGAGCAGAGAGCTTGATGCGGGAGTCGATCCCAGGACCCTGAGATCATGACCTGAGTTGAAGGCAGAGGCTTAACCCACTGAGCCACCCAGGCACCCCAGTTATTTACCTTCTATGCAAATATTTTCCCCGCTTTTGGTTTGCTTTTGTGAGTCATTATGTAAAAGCAACCACACCAGGGCAGGGTGTAAATTATTAGCTGGTCTCTGCCAGAGGTGGGTGTGGGACCGAGCAGTTCTGGTGGAGGAGGCCTGTGGTGCAACAGTGAAAGGATTCACCCAAAGCAGAACAAAGGAGGTAAGAAACAAGTTTATTGAATACATTGCAAGGGAGGGGGGAGTGGGGCAGGACATCCAAGAAGAGCCCAGAAAGCAGTAAGGGGTGGGAGGAGGGGAGCTGTTGTTAGGGGGAACGCGAGGAGGTATGGGAACTATGGAAGTTTCCTTTTGGGGTACCCGTGCTCAGTTGTAAGTACCCCACTGATCAGCCAGGGTGTATGGATGTTTTGAGGTGGGCCATCTAATGGGCCTATTGTATTCGGTCTGCTGGTCCCTGTGGAAAATTCTACCTCACTCAAGTCTCCATTGTTCAAGCCTGTTGCCTAGAAGCGGCCTTTACAGGGGAGGCAATTTAAACTTGGGATCACAGCACCAGGTCACGTGTAGTGAGTGATGAGTGCTTTCGTTCGAGAGGCAACCCTATGATTGTAGGTGTCCATGTTGTGTTTTGATGACTCATATTGGCATCACCTTGAGGTCTAGATGGTGCTCCACCATCTGGAGCTCCTGAAAATACATGATGTAACCCAAGAACATCACATCAGGGGAGAGACGAATCACAGACACGAAAGGCCTACAGCATGACGTGTTCCCTGAGAATTACTCCGCTGTGGCTAGACTGCGGTAAGCCTCTCTACTCAAAGTTTTGCAACTCAGAGTACTTTCTTGCTCAAAGAGATTGATAGCATTAGCCACCCCCTCCTCACCCTTGTAGTGTGTTAGAAATTCAGAATTTCAGGCCCCAGACACGCTGAATTAGAATCTGCACTTTAACAACATCCTTGGTGATTCAAGGGGTTAAGTTGGAGTCTGAGAAGGCATGATTTAGGTCCTAGATTCTAGGGCATCCCATTATTGTATTTGATTTTCATGAATTATCCAAAAGACCCAGGACACCTCTCTCCTACTTCCTTCCATTCATTTCTCCTCTGTTCTCTTTCTTCCTCCTCCTTCTCCTTCTTAGCCTCTTTCTCTCTCTCTCTCTTCCTCCCTGCCTCCCTCTCTGCTTTTTCTCCTCTCTTCCCCCCTAGAACATATGCTAGGGAAATAGAGACCTTCAACTCACGTGTTTTTATGTGTATTTGCAAAAGCCAAATAATTCCAACCACAAGGAGCATGAATCTATAAAGGAACTGAAAGGGGGGTATGGAAATGTGTTGGTGACGGGTCTCTCCACCAAGTTGGAGCAGAGCAAGGAGGGGAGACACAGGTGGACGTGGGAAGGTGTGAGTTTTGCCTCCCTCCTCTGCTAGCCTGCGGTCAGTCACTGAGATTGCATCACTTACTGAAGTTACTGAACATGAGGCAAGGCATCAGGATTCTGCCCCTTTTCTTTTGTTACTGTTTAATTTTGAACTTCACAGTTAAAGAAAAATACAAAAATAATGCAAGGAAATTCTGTATATCCTTTATCCAGATTCACCTTTTTTTTTTTTAAAAGTAAGTTCTACCCTCACCCACAACATGGCACTTGAATTTACAACCCCAAGATTAAGAGTCAGATGCCCATGGGGCACCTGGGTGGCTCCGTGAGTTAAAGACTCTGCCTTTCGCTCAGGTCATGATCTCAGGGTCCTGGGATTGAGCCCCACATCAGGCTCTCTGCTCAGCGGGGAGCCTGCTTCCCTTCCTCTCTCTGCCTGACTCTCTGCCTACTTGTGATCTCTGTCTGTCATATAAATAAAATCTTAAAAAAAAAAATAGTCAGATGCCCTACTGACTGAGCCAGCCATGTGCCCCCAGATTCACCTTTTTTTTAACATTTGACAATATTTGCTAGCTTTCTCTCTCTCTTTGTACAAATATGCACACACATTCCTTAACAAGAGAAAAGAAATTCAAAGTTTGCAGTATTAAAAAGCTTGCCTTGGGGCGCCTGTGTGGCTCAGTGGGTTGAGCCTCTGCCTTAGGCTCAGGTCATGGTCTCAGGGTCCTGGGATTGAGCCCCACATCAGGCTCTCTGCTCAGTGGGGAGCCTGCTTCCCTTCCTCTCTCTCTGCCTGCCTCTCTGCCTACTTGTGATCTCTCTCTGTCAAATAAATAAATAAAATCTTAAAAAATAATAAAAATAAAAAGCTTGCCTTGTCCATGAATGCCACTCTTAAGAGTTAATTAGGATTTTGTTTAGTTTTTCCTCTATGCCTGCTTAGATATTCCATCATCCTTGAGAACAAACAACCAGATTTTAAGCCATCTTTCCAGTCATTTTTTATGTGTAATTTTTAAAATATATATTTATAGGGAGAACTGACAAGGGCCAACCACCTTCTGGGTTTGAGTACGTGTGGAGTTGTTTTTTTCTTTTTTTCCAGCTTTGTTGAGATAACTGACGTACAACCTTGTGTACATTTAAGGTGTACAACTTGTTGATTTGATACATTTCTATACTGCAAAATGATTGTCAAAATAGCATTGGCTCTCACACCTCTAGCCCATGCATAAGTATCATTTCTATGGTAAGATCTATTCTTCTAGCCACTTTCAAGTACACGATACAGTGTTGTTCGCTTTAATCACCCTGCTGTACATTAGGTCCCCATGTGCATTAGAACTTATAACTGGAAGTTTGCTCCCTTTGACTAATACCTCTGTGTTTCCCCCAGCCCCTGGGAACCAACACTCAGTCCTGTTTCT
>ML112069.1:77633-98434 GCA_003697995.1 Taxidea taxus jeffersonii
CTCGTAGTACTTCAGTGTATATTTCTTGAAAACAATATTCTCTTATGAAATCACAGAAATTTAATGTTGGTAAAATACTATTCCCTAATCTAGTCCAGATTCCAGCTTCATCAATTGCCCCCAAATGTCTTATATAGGAACTTTTTTCTGAAGCAGGGTCCAGGCCAAGAACACATGTTCTTTTTCTTTTTTTTAAAGATTTTATTCACCCATCTGACAGAGATCATAGGTAGGCAGAGAGGCAGGAAGAGAGAGAGGGGGAAGCCGACTCCCTGCCGAGCAGAAAGCCTGATGCAGAGCTCTATCCCAGGACCCTGTGATCATGACCCGAGCGGAAGGCAGAGGCTTAACCCACTGAGCCACCCAGCACCCCCAAGAACACATGTTCTATTTGATGGTTGTGTCTTTGTAATTTCCTTTAATTTGGAACATCTCCTCAGCTTTTTTTGTCTGTCAAAGACAAAGAAAGATGAGGCGACATTCTGGAACTGTAGAGACCAATCATGACTTTTTCATAATTAGGTTCAGATGATCTATTTCAGGCTTGAACACTCCCCAGGCTAACATGCAAGAGCCTCTTCTGCCTGTGTTTTTTTCTAAACTACGATCGGTGACTTTTTAGCAAGCTCATGCCAGAAATGTTTTCACAGGATCGAGACCAAGGACTCATGTAAAAATGTCAGATTCTCCATCCCAGTACTCCTTCTGCTGTAGGCTAAAATATTTTCCATACCCTGGGTGAAAGAGCCAAAAAGTTCTGTGCAGTAGTGGAAATAGTCTGCCTTTTAGGTAAGGACGTGGACTTGGGAAATGCGGGAAATGTGGGGGGCCAGATCTCAACAGACTCAGTAGGGGTCATGGCCCGGCACTGGCCTCTTAAGTGGTGTCTTGGGGAAGGGAATATGTAAACTCATCAGAAAGCATAGGCCCCAGGGGCACCTGGGTGACTCAGTGGGTTAAAGCCTCTGCTTTTGGCTCAGGTCATGATCCCATAGTCCTGGGATTGAGTCCCACGTTGGGCTCTCTGCTCAGCGGGGAGTCTGGTCCCCCCTGCCCTGCCTGCCTACTCTCTCTGCCTACTTGCGATTTCTGTCTGTCAAATAAATAACTAAATCTTAAAAAAAAAAAAAAAAAAAGGAAAAGAAAGCATAGGACCTGGTAATAGGTAATATTCTTTGGGCTACTAATAACAAAAAACTGATTCTCCTTTCCTTATAAGAAAGTGAATATATTGGAATATACTAGAGCCTCAGTACTCAAAAGTGTGGTCCATGGACCAAGAGCATCAGCATCACCCAATAGCTCGTCAGAACTGTGGAATCTTGGGGCACCTGGCTTGTTCAGTCGGTAGAGCATGTGACTCTTGATCTCAGGGTTATGAGTTCGAGACCCATGTTGAGCATGGAGTCTACTTAAAAAAATTTTGGGGAAAAAAAAAAAAAAGAACTGCAGAACCTCAAGCCCCACCTTGGAACTACTAAATGGCAGTCTGAGTTTAACAAGATATGCAGGTGATTCACCTGCATGGTTAAGTGAGAACTGATGTGGGGTGGGGCAGGAAACTCAAGGAGCTGGCAAGAGGCACAAGGCAAGCCTTAAGATGCAAGAACCAGGGTGCCTGGGTGGCTCAGTTGGTTAAGCGACTGCCTTCAGCTCAGGTCATGATCCCAGAGTCCTGGGATCAAGTCCCACATAGGGCTCCCATCTCCATGGGGAGTCTGCTTGTCCCTCTGACCTTCTCCCCTCTCATGCTCTCTCTCTTAAATAAATTATTTTTTAAAAAAAGATGCAAGAACCGGGGTAACTCTGGAGCTCTGGGAGCAGATGACACTTCCTGTTAGAGTTCACTGTTAAGAAGACTTAGGCAGGGGCACCTGGGTGGCTCAGTGGGTTAAAGCCTCTGCCTTCAGCTCGGGTCATGATCCCAGGGTACTGGGATCGAGCCCTGTGTCGGGCTCTCTGCTCAGTGGGGAGCCTGCTTCCCCCTCTCTCTCTTCTCTCTGCCTGCCTCTCTGCCTACTTGTGATCTCTGTCTGTCAAATAAATAAATAAAATATTAAAAAAAAAAAAGAAGACTTAGGCAAAGTCACGGAGATGAAAAGTACAGCATAGGGAATATACTACCGTAATAATGTCAGGTGACAGATGGGGACTACACTTATTATGGTGAGCAGTAATATCTAGAACTGTCAAATCATTATGTTGTACACCTAAACTAATATAACACTCTCGGTCAACTATACTTCAATAATAATTTTTTTTAAAGATTTTTAAAAATTCATTGGAGGGGGCGCCTGGGTGGCTCAGTGGGTTGAGCCTCTGCCTTCGGCTCAGGTCATGATCTCGGGGTCCTGAGATCAAGTCCTGCATCAGGCTCTCTGCTCGGTGGGGAGCCTGCTTCTCCCCCTCTCTCTCTGCCTGCCTCTCTACTTGTGATCTCTCTCTCTCTCTCTGTGTCAAGTAAATAAATAAATAAAATTAAAAAAAAATTAATTGGAGAGAGAGAGAGCAGGAGCAGTGGGAGGGTCAGAGGGAGAGGGAGAAGTAGACTCCTAGCTGAGCAGGGTGCCGGATGCGGGGCTCGATCCTAGGACCCCAGGATCATGACCTGAGCTGAAACCACATGCTTAACCGACTGAGCCACCCAGTACCCCAATAATTTTTCTAATTTAAAGAAATGAAAGAAGATTCAGCACAAGGGCTCCCCAACTCTAGTCTCTGAATCCAAAATTCCCGGTTCCCAGTGAAGTAATTTCTGTTGGTGCCCCAACCGTGGCCCTCAGTATGCCCCAAAGATCACCTGTGCACCATTCTCTTATATATTTATGGCCTCCCACACCTTCTCTTTGTCCAGAGCTGCTCTCTGGCCACTGTCTCAAGTGAGACAAGCCAGCAGGGATGTAAAGTTCATGTCCTCAGAAGTAGGCCTCGTAGAATAAGAGATGGACTTGGCAGATACGTGCCTCAGACTCCTCACCCCTCTGCAGGACAACATGGTGTTCTACACAGCCTCTCATGCACCCTAGGAGGACTGAGTCCAGGTTGCCCACAGCAGTCACTTCCTCTTGTGTAATGCACTGGAGTCATGCTGTACTGGCTCCCAAGAGGCATTTGTTATATTTTCAGAAACTGTGCAAGCTCTGAGCAGTTATTAAAATAAATTATATTAAAAACAAAGGTAAGGGGCACCTGCGTGACTCAGTCAGTCAAGAGTCAGACCTCGGCTCAGATCATGATCTCAGGGTCCTAGGATCAAGTCCCACATCAGGCTCCCTGCGTAGCGGGGAGTCTGCTTCTCCATCTTCCTCTGCTGCTCCCCTCACTTGTGCTCTGTGTCTCTCAAGTGAATAAATAAAATCTTAAAAATAAAAATAATTTTAAAAATTTTTTTAAAAACTAAAAACAAAGATAATACATACTCAAACTCACATCCTACTTGCTCTTAAGGCTACTTACACCTGTTATATTTGCATGGTAGAAATGTTGTATAGTGGCGTACAATCATGCATCTCATCACAGTTCAGCATTCAGTGACATTATGTTAGCAGCTGAAAAATGGCCATGGTGCTCGGAGTATTGGTACCATGGAAATTGGCAAATGCTGTAAATTAGATTTTTTTTTTTTCCTGGAGAGTGAATTATTAAACATTTACCATCACACCATGGACTTACATATTCTTTAGTGGCTCTTCTCTGTTCCTTGTCCCCTTTCTCACTCCTTCAAAATACTTTCTGAGATAACCATGCAAATAAGATACTTGCATACATACTTTTGTCTTCGAGTTCACTTTTAGAGAAATGCAAACTAAAACAACAGGAAAGAAAAATCTGATTTTTCCGAGCTGTTACCGTTGCTCACTTCTGGATCAATTAGCGACAGCCAAGGAGGCTGGGCCTCTTAGCACAAAGCTGTCACCACATATCTACCCTTAGAAAGTGTAGTTTCCAAGCAATGAGGAATTGCTGTGACCCCCGTAGACGCTGTAAGGGAGGCCTGACAGAACTCTCAGATTGGTGAAAATTTATTTCTAAGGAGACATTGGGGGAAAAGCAGCTGTTGTGGAATTCATTAGAGAAAGGAATGGAATCTCCTACTCAGAGGAGCTAGTGGGTATTATGTGTGTGAAATTCGTGGGTTTCAGATGGGGTCAGTGGTTATCAGACTTCCAGAAATTTTAATCCAACAAAGTCAAGTTTTTAAAAATTCTGGATCTAGGGGTGCCTGGGTGGCTCAGTGGGTTAAAGCCTCTGCCTTTGGCTTAGGTCATGATCCCAGGGTCTTGGGATTGAGCCCCACATCGGGCTCTCTGCTCAGCAGGGAGCCTGCTTCCTCCTCCTCTCTGCCTGCTTCTCTGCCTACTTGTGATCTCTATCTGTCAAATAATAAATAAAATGTTTAAAGAAATTCTGGATCTAGACAGAGGATCGCCAACTTTTAATATTGCCAAATAGAACATATAAAATATATATATATGTATATATATATACATATAAAATATCTGCCATTTACTAGCCAGGTGAACTTGACCTCACTACGCCTCAGCTACCATAGTACTAAATGGTAGTAATAGTCTACCAGTGGCATAAGAAAAACAAAAAAAATTATAAAACAAAACAAACTACTTTCATTTCAGTTTTACTTTTTAAATTTTATTATTATTATTGTTTTTGGATTTTATTTATTTATTTGACAGAGAGAGAGAGATCACAAGTAGGCGGGGGGGGGGCAGAAAGCAGACCCCCTGCTGAGAAGAGAGGCTGATGCTCGGCTCCATCCCAGGACCCTGAGATCATGACTTGAGCCCAAGGCAGAGGCTTAACCCACTAAGCCACCCAGGCGCCCCTCATTTCAGTTTTAATGGCTATTTTAACCTTTAGCAAGTAGAATAGATAGCATTTATTACAGGATCTCTTTTTATGTGATAAATTTGGCTTTGTGGGGGAATTTATGGCATTTCCTCTGTATTTCTCATTTCTCTTCTGGCTAGTGAACATGTCTCCAAGGAATCATTATTTGTCCACACTGACTTTGGGGAAATCACTCTTCTGGGAAGAGTTCTAATGGTTTCACAGTATCCAAAGAGTCTCTGAAGTGAACAAAAATAAAGAAATGAATGTTATCATGGCAAGGAAGCGTGGAGATCACACCATCCATCTTTCATAGACTCTTCTTTCTGCTTCCCTCTGTACATCTATTCTGCTTGTCATTTCCTCTTCCTACTGCCTTCCCCTGTTGACTCATCTTGAACTTGCCCTGATTATTTACAACCTGCTGGCCTAAATACATAACACTTACAGAGGACTTCCTTTTCAGTGTCTGTTATGGGAGGAACTGTGACCCACCAAAAAAGTTCAAGTCCAACCCCCATCCCTGTGAATGTGACCTTCCTTGGAAATAAGGGTCTTTGCAGACATAATCAGGTTAGGATGAGGTCATTAAGGTTGGCATGAATCCAATATAACTGGTGTCCTTAGAGAAAGAGAAGAAACACAGAGGCAGACACACACAGAGGGAAGATGACTCAAAGACAGACAGACAGACAGGGAGAATGCTATGTGAGGATGGAGGCAGAGACTGGAGTGAGTGATCCATCTACAAGTCAAGGAATGTCAAGGATTGCTACAACACCAGAAGAGAAAACCATAGACTAGCTTCTCCTAGGGCCTTCAGAGACAGCACGGTTCTGCTGGAACCTTGAGTTTGCTCTTCTGATGTTCAGAACTGTGACAGTAAGTCTCGGATATTTTTTAGCCACTGACATTGTGGTCCCTGGTTACAGGAGTCCTAAGAAACTATCACCGTGTCCTAGCTAAAGTTGCTGAGCAAAGCTGCTCGGCTGTCCAACCCTGGTCTGGTCAGAGGTCAGCTTTGCTTCCCAGCCTGAGTAACTGTGAGTGGGGCTGTCTGACCTACATGTCTAATATAGGAAGGCTGGCAATCTAAGACCCACTTGGAGAAAGGCCAGGGAATGTGGCCAGTGGCTTGAAGACACAGACAAGGAAGTAGGACTTAACTCTCTGTCTTCATTGGCTTGCAACTTTGCTTTCAGGAGGGGGCAATGAACCCCTAAATTTCTCACTTCTGCAGCCATACTGAGAAGCTCTCGAACTTTTATCATGGAGGAGAGGGAATCTTTCCAGGTTTGAATACCAACCATTAAAATAATGTTGGCCAATTCTGTCTTATTTTGATAAACTATGTTAATTTCTCCATGCCAGGCATTCTTGCAAGATATGGGTCCACGGGAGAAGAAATGTGGCCTGATTAATGAGCTTGCTTATTCTAAGGCACAGGTATGTCACCAAAAAAATGGGCTATTCATAAAAATATTAATCTGGGCCCTTTATGGCAGCAACAAGCAGGATAGAGATTCAAAAGGGGAAAAAAAGCCCACATCAACACCCAAAGATACTGTATGCGGTGTATTGTTTCTCTAATCAGATTGAAAAGCTGAAATAGGAAAAATCTTTTTCTGGGGCTTTTTTGCCATTCTTGAAATTCCTTCACATTGCACTAGGAAAATAGACCTCATGACATGCAGAGCCAAGTGATGAATCATTCTCCCTAAATACATAAATAAAACCTGAATTAGAGCCAAACCAGTAAATCCATTGTGGTGTGCTGGTAAATATCCAACAACCAGCTCTTGGGAGGGAAAAGCTCTGATTCGCAGTGCTTGCTGGTTTCCGACTCCCACCGTGGCTCATTTCAAGTCACCAACCTTAAAGACAGTGAACCTGATATTGGGAAGAGGTGTGCACATCCCACTCATGAGCTAGCTCCTGCCTGCTATTGCTTAGGAATTTATTTTAATAGTTACACTTGACATCTGTAGAGAAATTTTAAAATGATGTGTTCTTTGGACTGAGTGTTTCACTTAAGAACTCCTTCACAGTTGACATTCTTTTTTATTTTATTTATTTTTTAAAGATTTTATTTATTTGACACAGAGAGAAATCACAAGTAGGCAGAGAGGCAGGCAGAGAGAGATGGGCTCTCTCTCTGCTGAGCAGAGAGCCCGATGTGGGGCTCGATCCCAGGACCCCGGGATCATGACCTGAGCCGAAGGCAGAGGCTTAACCCGCTGAGCCACCCAGGCGTCCCAACATTCTTTTTTAATCTTTACACTTGATGAGGTCGAAGACATCTTAGGTTTATAGGCCATAAAATTGAGTGCCTAAAAGAAAGAGGCGTTCATATAAAGCCAGGTAGCGGAGCTGAACTCAGCAAGTTATTTCAACTCAAGGGCCTTTGTTTCCTTTGCTGCAACGTCGGCTAATATGAGTATCCCAAGATGGTTGGGAGGGTTTTATACAATATTGCATGTAAAATTCTTAGCACATTGTCTGGTATGCAGTTCTTCCCTATTTCAAATGCAATAAATATTCATTGTAGAGCATTAGATAGTACCAATAGGCAAAAAAGAAGAAAATTTAAAATTTAATCTAAAATATTAACTGTGAACAACATTGGTGCAAAATTGTGGTTCTGCTGAACCATGACTTGGATAGGGCAGGATGAGCATATGAAATACTTTACCACTGATGAAGTATTTGAGCAATGGTCGAGTGCAATTTTGTTTGAATCATGATGGGAGCTTAGGTTGCATACCGATGTATGCAAATGACTTTTTAAAATAACTTAGAGGAATAATAATGTCATTGTCACTCGAGTGTGCTATGATTTTTTTTTCTGGAGTGGGAGTCCTAAGAAAGGAGATGAAGCCAAGGTCCAGAGTCAGGACACCCATGGGGACACATGGTGGCTATAAATTATATCCCCATAAATGTTGCAAGAGAGATGGGGAGAGAACAAAGTCAGATGAATTCATTATTAAAAGTAATAATAATTAAAAGCTAATGTGTTTCTTCCAAGCCCAGTCATTGGTAAGTGTTCCCTATGTTTTACACTATGTTACAAAGGACAGCAGGTCCTCTCCTCTGAGGGGTACAGCAGGGCTATGTGTGCATAATGCTTACCGTGGACAGACAAGGGCGCTTGTGGTTCGCATGCCAAGGATATGCTATTTTTGGTAGATGGCATTTCTCTGCCTGATTTGACTGAGGATTTTCAGTGGAAACAAGAAGTGATACTTTTCTTTTGTTCCCCAAATTTTACATTCTCGTTTTATTTTTATTTCTTTTGTTACCATAACTCAGTATTTAGAAGATGGGCTTGTAGTTTAGAGTATTTACGTATATGAAAAATCGTCCCTATCGTTCTCAGGCACTTATAGGGGCGCCTGGGTGGCTCAGTGGGTTAAAGCCTCTGCCTTCGGCTTGGGTCGTGATCTCGGGGCCCTGGGATCGAGCCCCACATTGGGGTCTCTGCTCTGCGGGGTAGCCTGCTTCTTCCTCTCTCTCTGCCTGCCTCTCTGCCTACTTGTGATCTCTGTCAAATAAATAAAATATTTTAAAAAATTTAACACTTATGCACATTGAATCTTTGAAAAACTGAGAAAAATGTAAAAAAGCCACAATATCATATAGCCCCACTGCCTTTTTGTGCATTTCTTCAGACTTTTAAAAAGTATGATAGCAACAGCCATTGCTATAAGTGTATCTACCTACCTATCAGTGAGTACCTATATACTTTTTTAAAAAGCGGGATCATATGCACTCTACCCTTTTTTTTTTAAGTTAAAAATAGATTGTGAACATCTTTCCAAGTGGGTACATGAGGAGTAATCACATCCTTTCAGTGGCTGTGTCTTTCATGTGCAAATAAATGAGCATCACTTAAGTATCCCTTGTCACCCATCCATTGCCGGATGTTTACCTTGCTTTACTGTTTACTTTTGGTTTTTGTTTCTGGTTTTTTTTTGGGGGTGGGGTTGTTTTAGGCCACTTCAAACTATGCTACGTGAATATTCTTGGTATATCTTTATGTGCCTGTATTAGTATTTCTGTAAATATACATGTCTAGAAGTACAATTCCTGGGTTGAAAACTATGCACACTTAAATTTTTCATAGCTGTGACCCAAATATTCTCCAAAAAAAAAGTGTTATCAATGAATTCAATAAGGATTAACATGCCAGAGCACTCATTTCCTCACATCCTTCCAACAATGAGTACTATAAACCCTTATCACAGAAACAGATGATTTCCGTGATTGCCTCCGTGATTGCCTCCTTATTAAGGATTCTTGGAAACTGAAGTGATTGAAGGCCACAGAGAGATTGGGTGTAACTGCTCCATGGGCTGCTAGGAGAAGTCCTTGGACCCAGAGTCTCTCCTGGGGCCTGGGAGGAAGAGAGTTGTGTTTGGCCTCAAACCCCAAAGACCAAAGCACCACACACAGTGTAAGCCTGTTGTGGCAATAGAGTGGCATAGTAAGGTGTCAGATCACTTCATTTTCGCTCAGGGCATCTCTTGCACTGGAAACAGGATGGGGAACTAATTTGTACAGGGGAAACAGAATGGAGAAGGGTTTAGTGCTCAACCCTGTGCCAAATTTAAATAGTCATGTGAGATTCAAGATTTGTGATTCTGAAATCCCTTAAAACTCTACTAAAGATTAGATGATCCTTTAAGTGGCTGAGTCTAGTTATAAGATAGGATGGGCTCTAAAAGTCAATCTTTTACTTCCTCAGGCAACAGAATTCATCAAGGCCATCTTCTAGGCATTGTTCTTGGCACTGGGACTTCAAAATAGAAATAAGATAAGGTTTTTGACTTCAAGGAGGTTACAGTCTCTGTTGGGGAGGGCAGAAGAGATTGAAAACCAGAAACTAACACTTCCATAGAGTTCAATCAGGTTGTGAGGGACATTTACTTATGCAGATTTACCCACAGAAAGTTTTGTCACATCCATAATGGAAGAACTAAGAAGAAGGGAGGAGGGTGTTTACAAGGAAATGCTTCCAGGATGAGCAGCAGATCACTTGATTGCTTCTTGGAGATAATTTCACCTTGGTTCGAGTGGGTGGGTTGGTGGGTGGCCAGTGAAGAAGGTTTTTTTTTTGTTGTTGTTGTTGTTAGAGAGAGAGAGAGAGCGAGCACAGGCAGACAGAGTGGCAGGCGGAGGCAGAGGGAGAAGCAGGCTCCCTGCCGAGCGAGGAGCCCGATGTGGGACTTGATCCCAGGACGCTGGGATCATGACCTGAGCCGAAGGCAGCCGCTTAACCAACTGAGCCACCCAGGCGTCCCTGAAGAAGGGTTTTTTAAGGGATCTTCTCAAACTTTCTGTTCATACGAATCCCCAGAGTTCTTGTTAAAGTGGAAATTTTGAATTGGCAGGTCTGGGGTAAGGCCCGAGATTCAGCATTTCTAATAGACTCCCAAGGAATGTCAGTGTTGCTGGCTCAAGACCACACATTGAACCTTGAATGCCAAAGATCTAGATTGAGGAGGCCCTGAATCCTTTAGAATGACTGGGAATGAAAGAAGTGGCTTGGGTCAGAAATAAAACTGGAGAGGTAGTGGGAACTAGCTAAAGAAAAACTATCTACTGGTGGAGAGCCATTGGGGTACTAAAAAGAGAAGAGATAAATTGGGGGAGGTGGTGGAATCTAATTCAGAGAAGCAGACTATGGAGAATAAATCTCCTACCTCCTCCCTTTCTCCTTCTTAGTCATTTTCTTCTAAGAATTCTTCTTCCTGTCCTTGTCCTCTTTCTCCTCCTTTCCTTCCACCTCCTTCTTATCATCATCACCATCACCATCTTGCATTTAGGACATGTAACTGGAGACTTACTTGATGCAAGCAAAGGGGAAGACTTCTAAAACCATAGATTCATAATAATAAAGTTTCTGACACAAACTTGGCCTATACAACCTAGACAACATATGCCAACAATATTTAAATAGATGAATAGATATCCTGGAGGGAATCTTGGTTTGGCTGAGTTTAGCACACAGTGAAATCAGCACTATTTTGAGGACAAAAAGAGATGTTTGGCTATTGCAGGTTTCTTAGGTCTTTGAATTCCGTAAAATTTCCAAAATGAGTTTTTATCTACAGAACAATTTGGATTGTTTGCCTTACACAATGGGTGCTGCTTTGGCCATAATTCTATGATTTGAATGGTGACTTGGTGACTTCGCAGTGGCTTCTCTGGACCCTGATCTGATACCTAAGGAAATGACCACTGATTTTAATGACAAGCTTTCTCAGGTTCAGAGGCCATTTTCTTGTAGAATTTTTCTGATAAACTATAATATCTGTCTTCTTTCCCCAGACTCAGTAAACATCTCTAAAGCCAAATAGTTGAGTTTATCGATGCTCATTTCTGCTGTTAGCTGGGTAAGAAAATCATCAGGGAGATGATTTCCATTTCTGATGGACTTTGGTTGACTACACATGTTAGAATTTAGTCCTCTAACCATGAATCATAGATATGATGTCTGTATTAAATAAAGGAAGGCCACTTAATCAGATTTTTAAAATTTTTTGTAATATTTTATTTATTTATTTGACACAGAGAGAGAGATCACAAGTAGGTAGAGAGGCAGGCAGAGAGAGAGGGGGAAGCAGGCTCCCTGCTGAGCAGGGAGCCAATGTGGGGCTCTATCCCAGGACCCTAAGATCATGACCTGAGCCAAAGGCAGAGGCTTAACCTGCTGAGCCACCCAGACGCTACTCTTAATCAGATTTTATTTTATTTTTTTTAAAATATTTTATTTATTTATTTGATAGAGATCACAAGTAGGCAGAGAGGCAGAGAGAGGGAGGAGGAAGCAGGCTGTCCACAGAGCAGAGAGCCTGATGCAGGGCTCGATCCCACGACCCTGGGATCATGACCTGAGCCGAAGGCAGCGGCTTTAACCCACTAAGCCACCCAGGCGCCCCTTAATCAGATTTTAAAAACAGCTTAGTTGTTAGATCTTCAGAAAAAAAGATGGCCCCCGAATTCTAACTGCCATCACTTTCATAGGTCCTTGGTGTCTTTTTCCTCTTCTTTAGGAAAATATTTTGATTATTTTAATTTTTTTTTAAAAGATTTTATTTATTTGACAGGCAGAGATCACAAGTAGGCAGAGAGGCAGGCAGAGAGAGAGGAAGGGAAGCAGGCTCCGTGCTGAGCAGAGAGCCCCATGCGGGGCTCAATCCCAGGACCCTGGGATCATGACCTGAGCTGAAGGCAGAGGCTTTAACCCACTGAGCCACCCAGGCGCACCTTGATTATTTTAATTTTTGAGGGCTTAGCATTTTTATGTATAGTCACACTAATTGATTGCATAAAGTGGATGAATCTCAAGTGGTTTGGATGATTCTCACCCTTTCTCCATGCCCCTTGGATTGGGACTTACAATTGCTTTTTTAGGAGGAAATGCAATAAGGAGCATAGCCACAGCATACACTTATTTTCATGAAAGGAAGACAAGGTTCTCTTTAGCCTAGCTGGACTAGGATAATCAGTTTGTTCTGTTGCCTTGGAATCCAAACTCAGAGGCCTATCTGGGCCAGGAAGGACATGTGAAATGTATGATTAGGACAATGGATGAGTAACAGGGAGTGGTGGGGTCTATGTTGGATTAGGGTGTGTATACACAACTAAATTTAAAACAACACCGATATGTGAGCCACACGTCCATGGCCGTGGGTCAGAATGTCATCTAACTCAATGTCAGTGTTGATAGCCTGAGCAGTACTCTCCTAAGACGAAGTGATATGAGTGCAAGGGGAAGCCATACTATGGAACCCATAGCATGAATCCCTGCTTCCCCAGTGGGTAGACACAACATTGCTTAGTATTAAATGTTCACATCTGGAATTGACACACTTGCTTCATACTTTTTCCTGAAATTTTCAGTGATTTCTATAAGCATGTTTATACCTACTCTGTGGCAAGCATTGTGCTGGGATGTGCAGAGCAATAATACATAGTCCTTGCCCTTGAGAGCCTAATGATAGGAGGGCAAAGTAGAGACATAACAGATAAAGGCAATCAAGTGTTAGTTCTCACTCTCATTTTTGTTTTATAGGAAAAATAACAATGGTACAGCGTAAGCCAACAAGTTGGGAGTACAACCGAGAGCAGAATCATTGCCTCTAATCTCCCCCATCTAAATCATTCACATAATAAATGCACCACTATTGCCAAGAACCTCTGCCTTCCTGACTTCACTCCAGGCTCCCTGGCGCTCTGCCAGCCGGGAGGGAGCAGCTGGGATTTTTGAGGCTGCTGTGTGGTAGTGGTGCTGTTAGAGTCCTTTTGTTCAGAGTAAGGATATGCCCAGAGGACAACAGCTCATTCTGTGGACAGTCATCAATAGTTTCACTAAAATGATAAAATGATAGCCAGTCGACTGTTGAACGTTTTGAGCCGTAAGGGGAATTCCCTTGGGGAGTCCATTTTAATGCAGAATGCACGAGACTGAGAGGCATTTGGAAAGACAAAAAATAATAAGTGGAAAAGGCTAAAAACAAAATGGCTCAGTTCAGCATTTTCTGATGTAACTTGTACTTCTTAGTTTTACAATGTCTTCATTCCTAGAGCCCATAAGACAGATGCCTTCTGGAACTGTAATTATGTTTATGTTACAGTGCTCATTTTTCTTTAGAGACTGTTTTATCATATCTAGTTTTACCAATATATTGGTCATTTATAGGTAGTATCCTATTATTCTAAATATGAAAAATTTGAGCTAACACCTCTGTGGGGCTGGTTAGTGACCCACAATGGGACCCACAGATGCCTTATTTATAGATGAAAAGTTACTTTAGTCACAATCAAATTGAAGATGTCTCCATTATGAAAAATGATTATTTATACTCAAAATGTCAGAGATGGGGAGGGGCAGGATTCAAGTCTAGGTCTGGCCCCGAAATATGGAGCTTTTCCATCGATATCATTACTGTAACCAAGCTAGTGTTAGTTTGTTTCTTGGTGACCCACAGAAACTACACCAAGTGAGTTGTTGCACAGAGAAAAAAAAAAACTTTATTTGCAGCAAATAAGGAGATGACATAGGACAGCTTCCAAAGTCATGACTCCCTAAGAATGGGTGAATGGGTATCTTATGTTTAGGGTTAGGATGAATATTTAGATAGGGAAGCCTTGTCAGCATGTATAAGGTCAGGCATAAGGTAGCATATGGGCCTTAAAGAAACATGCCTATAGGTACATTGTTATGTCCTATAAACGGGACTGAGGCTCCTCCTTGGCCAGAGATTTTAGTATTATAATGAGGTAAAAGTAATGGGAGGTCATTCCAGCAATCACTCCATGGTCCCTCTGCACAGGCTAAAGATGGGGTTTAGCTCAAAGGGTCTGGGTGTTCTGGGCCAGGGAAGTCTTTTTAAGGCGGTTGCTATCACCTAAGGCATGGTTTCAGGTTTTCATTTGCTTGAGTTAAGAGGAAAGCTGGAAGGAAGAGCTTAAGGGAAAGTATAAGACGACAGTGAGTACAAGTATGTAGGCTGTAAAGATCAGATCTTGGAGTCTAGCTGGGGATATTACCACCTTCAAAAAAATTAAGGTATAAAGTGAGATCATGCCGTATTGATTTTAGGCAAATGAGATGACCTATTTCATTATGTAATCAAATAAGATGTTAATCTTTGTAAAATTCAATACAGGGCGCCTGGATGGCTCAGTTGGTTAAGCAACTGCCTTCAGCTCAGGTCATGATCCTGGAGTCCTGGGATCGAGTCCCGCATCGGGCTCCCAGCTCCACGGGGTGTCTGCTTCTCCCTCTGACCTTCTCCCCTCTCATGCTCTCTCTCACTCTCTCTCTCTCTGAAATAAATAAATAAAATCTTTAAAAAATTTTAAAAAATAAAATTCAATACATATGGAGCCCCTCTGGAAATTACGAGTTAATTAACCTCATTAACCATGTTTTTGAAAAATGGTAACATTCTACAGAAGTGACAATAGGAAAGAATATATTCTCTATATTCTATTTCAGTATCTCAATATCTCATATAAGTAACCTAAATATGTTGCACTGATTTTTTTGAAGATTTTATTTATTTAAGAGAGAGAGAGGGCATGAGAGGGGGTAGGATCAGAGGGAGAAGCAGACTCCCTGCTGAGTGGGGAGCCTGATGTGGGACTTGATCCTGGGACTCCAGAATCATGACCTGAGCTGAAGGCAGTCACTTATCTGTATGTTGCACTATTAAAGAGTTTCTAAGCAAAGTTTTGTAAAATGGCATTTCCAGGAGTATCTTCTTCCCCTGCATGGGTCCATGTTTCTCTGTTCTCATTATTCTTCCTATCATCTAATGCTACTGGTTTGTTTTAAATCTTGAAGAAGTTCCTCAACTCCCAACCCACTGATGACATCTTTTAAATATGTATAATTCTTCTATAATTTCAATCAGATTTAAGGAAAGAACATGGATTGGGTCAATCAACTTGAACTATGAACATCAGGCAAATAATGGCTTGTGACTAAGTGGTGATCACAGGAAAATAAAGATCTATTATAAATATTTAAGGGAAGCAAACTCGAAGGGAAGAAATCCATCACTGAAGTATGACTAAAAATGGAGAAATGAAACTCCAAGCTATTAGGAAATGTACAATAGCAGACTTGAGCAGATAATGGTACAAAATTGGGAGGAAATTTTAATTCTTTAAGAAATTTGGGATTAAAAGGAGTGCCATCAAAAAACCATTGCATCCTGTGCCTAGCACAAAGCATGCACTTAATAATTATTTAGTAACTTAATGGGTGACGTTGTCAGAAATGCTGTGGGATCTCATCCAAGCTGAAATATCAAGTTGTGAGTTGTGAGTGGTTGTGAGTGCTTTGATCTATAAAACTAGAAACTCTTTCTAAATCTAGTGTTTATCTAATACAAATGCTTTTTTTAGTAAGCCCATTTCAACCAATTTGCAATATGGAGCTATCTCTTACTGCAAGAGTTCTTCAACACCCACTAAAAAGGTGGTTCTTTAATTTTCAGGGTCTGACTTGATTTAAATGAAATACTGATAACGTAATTTTATATTAGAGGTTAACCAGACGTTGACTTTGACGCTGGGAAGGTAACACTTGAAGTTAGGTAAGTGGCAAATGCTGATTGATTTTCTGGGACCTTCAAAAGAGAGAAAAAAAAATTATTATTTTTTGGTATGGTTGATTTTTCACAAAATCATAAAGTACATTTGCAGAGAGGGTCTGTGAAGGTCTGTCTTGCTTTCGGAAAAGTTCCTTCAAACTTCAGTTTGCATACAAACAACCTGGACGTCCTGTTAAGTGCAAATTAGATTAGGCAGGTCTGAAAAGGTCCTGGGAGTGCAATTTTGACAGCTCCCAGGTCATGCTGCCGGCCTTGTAAGACTTTGTGTAGCAAAAGTATAAACGCTCCAACATCTAAAGTCACTCAATTCTCGTTTTCAACTTAAAAGATTTGGTCCAAATGTGCTTGCTGTTTTGTAACGAAAGAAAGTTCCCAGAAAACATCAAGCCCGCTATTTTCCCTCACTTCTGAACGGCAAAAAAATGCGATTCAGAACTGCAGCTCCGGCCTCCACGTTTGGTCGTCCTAAGGCGGCTTTGGGGACCAAGGAATGCATCTAACACCCCAATCCGGGTGTTGGCGCTGCACCTAGCTGGGCTCCGAGTCTGCGGAAAACACGCACGGGCGGGGGAGACCCCGGGGATGCCCTACCGCCCCCGGTCGGCGACGCTGGCCCTTTCCAGGAACGCGCGGGCCCGCCCCCTGCGCGCGGTCGCCGATTGGCCAGGACGGCGCCGGCGTGACGTCAGTCCCCGCCCCCTCTCCCCTCCGGCCCCGCCCCGCGGGGTGGCCTGGCGGTTTGGTCTGGAGCAGCTGAAACCGGTTTGAGCGGAGCCGCTTCCTGCCGCTCGGCGCCGCCGCGGGCTGCCTGGGGGAGCGCTGGCGAGGCGCTGACGGCGGGTGCCCGGCTTCTCGGCCCGCGGCCCTCGCTTTCGAGCGCGGCGGCGGCGGCGGCGACGACGACGACGGCGCGGACCCGCGGACCCGGCAGGTGAGGCGGGCCGCCAGGCCTGGTCCGGCGCTCGGTGCGGAGGCCGCGGCGGCAGCTCACGTGGCGGCCGAGCTGTCAGGGCGGCCCGGCCCGGGACGCAGCGGGGCGAGGGGTGGGCAGCGTGCCCCGGCCCCCGCGGCCACTGCCCCCACCCCCGGGTAACAGCGGCCTGGACGTTCGCGCCGGTCGGTGGGTGGGCAGCCTCTATTTCCACTTTTATTGTTCGCTGCCACGATTCCGTTGGGCTGCCTGGTGCTTAGCTCCCCTCTGAAAAATTTGTCAAGTGCCGTATTCTCCCCGTACCAGAATGCATAGAGCGTACGACCGCCACGAGTACGCGAACTTCGGGAACGAAGAAGCAAAAATTGCCACTGAAGTCGTTCGCGCACCCCTAGCCCGCAGCATGCCTCTCGCCTACCCCTACGCTTCGTCCATGCGTAATTCATAGTGTTTTGGCAACTGCTTATTTTCTGAAATTGCCTAACCACATAGTTGAAGGCATGCTTGTATAATTTAGTTATTAAAAAAAACAACCCAAAAAACCCGAAGTTCCTTCTTATCCTAAGGAGAGGTCCCAGCAATAGACATCTTTGCTCTCCCTGTAATTTTGGGAAATCTGCATCTTCTCTCCAAAACTGCACTTGGCCCAAGGCTCTGCAGATTGCCTTGGTGACTTCTGGGGGAAAGCCTGGATCAGTTAGGGGCTTCATCAGCCCCCTCTCACCCCACAGCCCGGTTATAAAAGAAATCGTTCGTGAATTCAGTCATGAATTGTAGAGAATTCTTTCATTTTGATGCAGCTGTGGAGTCCGTGTAGTGCCGACATAGAAGAAGATAGGAACCAAGCAGGATGTTTAGACTTGATGTTTTCTTCATGGTGTTCTGTGACCCTCCCTGTTCTTGCCTTGTAACTATCCTTTCCTCTACCTCTTCATGTTTCTCCTTATTGCTACATTTTTGATAGTTATGACTTAGTTAAGAAGTAAACACAGGCTGTCAGTCCTTTTTTCAACTCCTGATGGTCTCGATACAAATAATTCAGGAGAACGCAAACAGGTAAAACTGCACACGGCCTAATCTGTTCTGGACTTAAGAACTAGGGAGAACCAGTATTCTAGACAAAATAAGACGTAGGGAAGTTCTGTTCAGAAAAATAAAGACCACAAAAGAAATCTCATAGTGACAGAGTAAAATTTGATACCTACAAAAAGTAGATTGATGAATCAAATCCTTGTATGTAACCTAACCAGGGAAAGTATATGAACTATACATGAATATCAAGACAAAGTGAAGAGGAAACCATTTGGAAAACTTTTACTGCATTGCTTAGAAAGTTGAACCTGGAATAAAGCTGGCTTACTGAAATCTCCAGAAATACTTTCTTTATGAAAACCCATTCATTTTTGCATACATTTTTAAAAAATATTGGCTCAAGTATACTGGGGTCAGAATAGTGGGGTCATAACGATCCTCCAGAGGATGACCAGAAATTAACTCAGGAAAACATAGGCATTTCATATATTCTTTATAGCCAGTTATGGGGACCACAGCTGCTGGAGTCTAGGAAAAAGCAAGACTTTTTTCTTTGAAAAAATTTGAAGGGAGACAGAGATGTTCTCTTTGGCCAGAAAAACACATTTTAGCTAAAAATATCTGTGCTCTCAATTTAGCTCTAAACTAAATGTTCCTGTACCTTGGTTTGCTTAAATACCCCTTTTGTTCCTCAAGCTGGTAAACCAGTAAGGTCATGTGTTGGGATAGTTTCTCTGAACACAAAAATAAAGTATAATTTATTTTGGCAGGTAGTGTAAACTCTGAAATATTTCTTGAATGTATATTACAATGTCATACTTTACTGATTGCTTAAGTCTTTTAAAAAGTGTTAAAATACAGTTACATGCTACTCAAAATCTCA
The DNA here is from genome assembly GCA_003697995.1 of Taxidea taxus jeffersonii. Taxonomy (NCBI): domain Eukaryota; kingdom Metazoa; phylum Chordata; class Mammalia; order Carnivora; family Mustelidae; genus Taxidea; species Taxidea taxus. The sequence goes on from ML112069.1 coordinate 96,460, forward strand.
GATGAGAATCCTGTTTGATATTTATCTTCAAAAAGCACAAAATGGAAGTTATATATAAAACGATTTGAGTTGGTTAAATTACATTTACTATCAGCTCATGTACATGAAAATGACTATAGATTTTTTCATCTGACTCTTGTATTGTTTATATCTGGAAGACCTCCCCAGTCCAAGTTGGGATGATGATGATGATGATGATTTTTTTTGGCTTGTTTGAAAGAAGAGGAAGTGTTGGTGGGTGTGTAAATTTTGCATCCCGCAACAGGACAGTATTTTACTTTGTCACTACTGTTTTGGTGGTAGCTGGGTGCCAAAATTGTGCATGCCAATCCTGCACCAGAATTTTGGCCTCTGTCCATGATCAAGTAAACTGGTGTAGGAGCAGCTCCCCAGGCTTTTATTTGGTATGGTATTAAATTGTGGGATGAGGACGGCAGGAAATTAAACCAGACTATAGCACTTTTGGCAATTCAAGCAGAAAATGATGCTTTGTTGACATCCAGGAAGGTTTTTTTTTGGGAGGGGAGTATTTTCGTGCTTATGTATATAGTTCTGTACAGTACATTTACTGCAGTTGTTATGACAGCTGTTACCAAGTTACAACAAGCAACCTTAAGAATGAAAGTCAATTTTAATAATCAATTGAATTTGTATAAGTTTCCCATTTAATGCAGTAGAAATTTAGAGGTAATTTTGTGCCAGTTGTTGATTTTAATACATAAGAATCATTACATTTGATTTCCCTAAAATTGGCTAAATAGATATTTAAAATTGATCAGAAAATAGTTGAGTAGCAACTGTGTAATATGCAGATGAGATTATGTAGTCCTTTGTTGAAAACTGTGACAGTAAATACTGGGTGAAAGTAGAAGTTGTTAGGTTGAGATAAAGCTTGGTTATTCAGCAGTTTTGCTAGATGATGGGGCTTTTTGCTGTGTCTCAAAATTAATTCAGTTATGTAAAAGCCAAGCTCTTTTGCTAGTCCTCAGGTTTCTTCATATAACATAAACTAAATGTAGAGTGTGGTGTTTAAGTGAACTATTTAATTATTAGAAGGGAAATAATTCCTTTTCTTAGAGTTAGTACTCTGATTCCTATCAGTTGTCATATTAAAGGAGAGCTAATAAGATACCTGGATAATGATTGCTTAATGAGGGGGTTAACAGTCTACAGCTATTTTTAGATTTAGAACATTCTTTGGCAGTGCTAGAACTGGATGTATATGCTTTAAATAGATGATGTTTATTCTTAGACACAAATTATTTTGATCAAGGACAGGATTTTCTCTATTGCACAGTGTTAGGTTTTCTAACTGAAATGGTAGAGTTATCAAATAGGGAATTCTGTATTCAGGTGATATGAAACCACATTGACTGGTGGTCTTGTTTAATATGAATATTCAACATTTACATTTTATCACTGATGTGAGTGGGATGATAAATAGTTTGTAGCAAGCATTGAGTCTGGATTCTTGGCCCTCATAGCAGCCCCTGTGGATCAGGTTTCTCAGTCTCAGCCCTATTGATATTTGGAGCTGGACAATTATTTGTGAAGAGCTGTTCTGTGTGTTGCATAGTGTTTAACAGCTCTGTTGGCCTCTACCCACTAGATACCAGCAGTATCACTCCCAGTTGCGACAACCAAAAATGTCTCCTGACATTGCCAAATATCCCTTGGAGGGCAGAATTGTTCCCAGTGAGAACTGCTGCTGTAGAATACCTTGACTTGGAAGTGTAGTTACCTGAGCAGCAGTGTTCCTTGAATGGTCATTGCGGAGTTGGGTATGTGTTCATGGGGAGGGAAAGGGAGCAAAGGGGAAATAGAAGAATGAATAGCTATAAAAATTACTTTATGGGGGCACCTGGGTGGCTCAGTGGGTTAAGCCTCTGCCTTCGGCTCAGGTCATGATCTCAGAGTCCTGGGATTGAGCCCTGTGTTGGGCTCTCTGCTCAGCGGGGAGCCTGCTTCCCCCCCC